>NQII01000441.1:247758-261538 GCA_002778355.1 Clitarchus hookeri
TAAAAATTGTATTAACAAAAAAACTTAGTACCGAGACTCGAATCCGCATCAAGTGTGTTACAACCCCCACAGGACCTCTTAGTCTTACAGCCCACTAAGGGCTGAAGTTTGTGATTTAGAGAATTACTGCACTTCAGAATGATATAAAGTCTGCAGGTGGATTGAACAATTGCATATATATACATATATATAAATAAATATATACATCCTCCACCCCTCCGCAAAATATTTAATTTCAAACCCTACGTAACAATACAGATAAAAGTGCGTTTTACGCCTCTGTGTTATTTAAATAATGTACCAAAGATTTTGAATTTATAAAATAATTTCGAAAATCTCAGTTTAAACTCCTTTTCACGTCAAAAAAATTCACTTTATAAAAGGAAATACGAAACGGAAGCTATTTTGATGAGATTCACCGGCTTACTTAAGACACGAGTTCGGCGTTTGGAAGAGAAACACGGTCAAATATTAACAATGATATTCACATTTATTTTCAAAATCATATAGGAATCAACATTTCGCCTTTTCAAAACTGACATATTTTATCTTGCTACGTTTTGGTAAACGTTGCAACTTGTCATTTTGACGTGCGTCTGTTTTTGGTATTTTTTTGTGAAGTACTCTTGCCTTATAAAACATCAAAAAATGGTTTTAAATTTTTCAAGAATTAAAGTAATTAAATTTCGTTTTGGAAGCACAACACGATTACCAGGAAAGTAAATTAAATACTAAAGACGTGATTTATTTCCAAAAATGTCTTGGTGTTTGCTGCAGCATAAAGAGGGGTGACGTATGGTCGAAATAATAGTTCATTGAATCACTCACATTCATCGCGAGGAAAATTAAAATATCGTATAAATTTTCGGTTCGGTATATTTAACTTTAGTGACGGCAGTTTACTCCGGTTCATCGGCGTATTTAGGCGCGGCAAAAGCCTCGCGTAGAAAGGGGAGGAAATCGTTCGTTTACGGGTTCGCCCCGGGCGAAAGTGTGGACGACATCGGGCCATCAATGTCCGCCAGTCGCTCCCACGACGGACCCCGTGGGACGGGCGACGCCAAGCGTGGAGTGTTTTCAAACCCGGCGACTGCAAAAAGGGAGGTCCGCTAGACTTTATGCAGGGGCGTAATCAGAGAGATATTCATGCGACACATCACTATGTATGAAGCGCCACGTACCATACCGCCGACGAGCAAGTGTGTGTGGGTGAACCACACACCTCCTTGATTCCGTGGGAACACCCGTGCTCGCTCGTTGGAACGGAAGTACCGACAGCGCGTGCGCGTGTCGGGAATGGTGACCCTCCCCCCCCACTACACCCCTAGCTACGTCATTCGCGACGATTTGCATTCGCCCCTGGCTCGACGGGGCGGTGGTATTTTCGCGGTAACCCGTGTCGCGAGTTCCCCTTTGTTTACTCGCACGGAAGAAAATTTTTTTTTTTCCATTTTTTTTTTTAACTTGTCCGTTCGCGCATTAATCTGTGAGCCGAAGTGTTGTTGCGATTGTGTCGTATTTTGATGTTCACTGTATTTGTGTCTATGGTCCATTCACGATTGCTTGAAAAATTTTCTGAAGCCCTGCTTAAGTTACACTCTCCGCCTCACGTAGACCAAGCATAAGATGTTACACCAAAGGGACAAATCGCCGTATTTGCACGCATTCAATTTAATATTATTTTGGATGATAAACATTTCTTACTTGGCATTACCAACATGCCTATTTTCTCCCTGGTTTAATTCGTATTAATTATGAACGAAGCATTATGATTTATTGATAAAATATAATCAAAAGGCCGGTTTAACAGGGGCCGCGGTGGTGTAGTGGTCAGACTATTCGTCTCTCACCCAGGCGGGCGAATCGGGTTCGATTCCCGGCGTGGTCTCTCCTGGAGTTTCGCAAGTGGGAATCGTGCTGGACGATGCCACTGGTCAACGGGTTTTCTCGGGGATATCCCGTTTACCCTGACCTTGCATTCCGGCGCTGTTCCATTCTCACCTCGCTTCACCCCCATCGGTTCACAAGATCTCGATGTTAAAAGCTACTCAAAATGTCTCCACTCCACCCCAACGACACACGTGAAACTAACATATATACGTGCAACGTTTACCTTGGATAGAAATCATGACGCGAAATTTTAGTAAAATAATTTCGGATTTAAATCTCAAGATTTTCCTTAACCTCCCTTAATCAAACAAAAGAAAGGTGTTTGAAATTATATTATTCTGTAAATAACTTATAGTTAGGCAGATAAACATTTCGTGGGTTTAATTGTATGTAGGCCAAACTCCACAGTCTTTTGTACATTAGAGCCTCGGCTGTTCGTTCATTGGCTGGCGCCTTAGGGAAAAGCCAGTTTTATTATTGACAAGGAAGCACGTGATTCCGCGCTTGTTCCCATTCAGGTTTGTTACTGGTCCAGAGCCCCCCCCCCACAACGAGTCTAGTAAACTGTGACCCAGTCGTAAAGCCAACTCGAATGTACGAATGTTTGAAGTCTAGTTTGTCGTCAAATCAGTTCTCGTCCCTACACATAGTGAAGTGAAATCCGAAGGAGAAAATAGTGCGCAGAAGTCCAAAACGCGCCGGGCGATTCAGGAGAGTCCATTGTCCCTGCAGGAAGGGATGAGGTGGTTCAGTTCAGTATCGACAGCGGCCGAGAGCGGCTGAGCGAGAGTTGCTCCGCGTATGCATATTACCTGTCGATGCAACTTCAGTCGCGCAAGGCGATATTTCACAGCGCGGTAGTAGAGGGCGATGTTATCAGTTTGGTGTGTATAGCGCCAGTAGTGCCACGTGTTTACCTCCGTACAGCGGCGAGCGTTCGGAAGAGCCCTCCCCTACCATCCCTCCCTCAAAGCTGCGTGAAAATTATTTTATCATTTGAACTTTATTGTTGTTAACACTTTACACTCAGTGCGAACATTTTCTGACTTTCAAGACAAGCCTTAAATCTGTCAATTGTATCAACTATTGTAAGCACGTCGATTCTGCTGGGTTCTGCTTTCCCACTTACACCGTACTGTTGGTTCGCACAACATTTGACACGCTTACCCCACTGAATAAAATTAACTACTGGCTCTCTGTCAACCAATAAAATATAATTTCATATGTATTGTTCNGTTGTTAACACTTTACACTCAGTGCGAACATTTTCTGACTTTCAAGACAAGCCTTAAATCTGTCAATTGTATCAATTATTGTAAGCACGTCGATTCTGCTGGGTTCTGCTTTCCCACTTACACCGTACTGTTGGTTCGCACAACATTTGGCACGCTTACCCCACTGAATAAAATTAACTACTGGCTCTCTGTCAACCAATAAAATATAATTTCATATGTATTGTTCNCACGCTTACCCCACTGAATAAAATTAACTACTGGCTCTCTGTCAACCAATAAAATATAATTTCATATGTATTGTTCACATAGTTAATAAAAATAGTATTATCTTATTGACAATAATTAGTGTTGATGTACTGAAAATGTTAATTTTATGATACACCCATTTATTAACGATAGTATGAACTGATGTTGTTATCATTGTCAAAGAAGAGTTACACTTGGACATAAGTGTTCTAAGTGTTAAATTATTTTTAACCCTCAAAGCGCTCATTTGCAATGCAATGCAACGCAACTTGATGGTCTCGCTAATTATTTCACGAAAGAAATGTTCATTATACCCGAGTACGCTTGTATCAGAGCACTCGCCAGACCACACGTCTTCTGTACTCGCAGCTATTCTGCGCACGGTGGAACTCGCGAAGCCACGCGAGGGAACTACACTCTCCCGTGTCAGCTGGCAGCGGTGTCTGTTGCCGCGATGCGCACGCAAGCGGCTATTGTAGGCGAGACAATCAATCTCGCCTGACCTTATCTATTAACGTGCAATAGCTCTCTATCACAGGTCGCAGGCACGACGCGCTTGCAAGCCGTCAAGGTAATTAGTCAAGCCCGGGGACGTGCATGATGACCGCGGTACAGTCTGGGCGGCGAACGCCAGGACACAGGTGCGACAGTACACCACAGGCGATGTACAGTAACTGCACACGTGTAGTGGGGCACTGCTTTGCGAGAATATATTTTTTTTATGCTGCCTAATGCTGGGCATAGTCTATCGCATGCGTAAGTCATCCTCCGGCGGTCACGTGATCTTCAACCAATCGCAGGGCAACATTTTTTTTTATGTCCGTCCATCCGTCAAATGTATTTACCCAATTATAAATTTCGATGGCCGGATGGATGGGCCACCGCCTTCTAACGACATTCCTTCGATGCGAACAGTGCTACATGTTTATATTACAGAATGNGCCGGATGGATGGGCCACCGCCTTCTAACGACATTCCTTCGATGCGAACAGTGCTACATGTTTATATTACAGAATGGAAGCGATATTCCGATGTGAAAAAAACCCTAGTATTTTAAGTTATATTAATCTTGAACCTTCAGAGGAAACGTCTATGTTCACACACCTAAAATCTGACCAATAAAAAAATATATAAATAAAACAAGTTCAGTTCCTTAATATATATATATATATATATATTTTTTAAATTACACAGTACGCGTCATACTATCAGAGCTAAATGCCGATTCTAAATTAGTCCCCAGTTCTTTATGAACCTGCCGAGATACATACGCATGTTGGCAATGTTTCAACCCAGGCATGCCAGTGTATCACATAGACATACGAACGATATATTTTCGAAAGGTCAGAGGCGAAAACTAAATCACCCATTATCTGTGTTCATTTTTGCGAAAAACTTTGTGCACCTCCACCATGCCCAGGAAGAGTTCTGATGCCTGCGAAAAAATTATTAAAAACATTCATGTTTACGCACATGAGGGTTATTACACATGCAAAATTAAAAGAGTATCAGGCTGCAGGAGAGATTACTCAGCTCAGAAGGCCTCTTGCAATTTACGAAATTATGAATATTTGGACACATCAGTTCAGGTTCTCCATAGAAAACGGCACCCCAGGCCCATTTTGTAACGGTGACCTTTTCCACGGTGCCACATAAAAGGGGGACCGCAGTGGCTAGATCTCTCGTTTCCCATCACGAGTACGCGTGCAGCATCCTTTCTTTTGTACACACATTTTTGCACAGGAGGTCGACCTCAACACCAGCCCATTCTTCACTCGGCCTCTTTCCTCCAATACGACAAACAAGTTCGATTTCCAGCAGAGTAGCTCTCAGATTTTCACCCTTTAATTCCTCACAAACATTCCTTCCCCAGTTCGTTTGTTTGTCAAACGAAACTCAGCTGACTTAAACAGCCCGAGAAAGGCATTATACTTTATATTGAATCATAATATCCCTACCGCACTTTCTCGCTCAATTTTTACTCAAAACAGACCCTTGCATTCGATTTTATACACCACTGAAATAATACCTTTTTCAGAAAAGCAGTAAAGTAAGGTTCAAGATATTAAAAGTGTACAACTAAGAGCACATATATTTTTTATCCTACTTTTCCATCCGTTCAATCTTTGCAGTTCTCTAATTTTAGCAGATGATGGATAGTTCAAAATGGTTTCATTCGATGTAACCCCTTTCCTTAAGTTCACCGATGATTAAAGATATCTCCTTACTGTGCAAGGCAATCAAATGTCTGAGTCTAGCAACAAGTTCATTGGGGTCTTCAGGAAATATGTAGTCTGTGTTCTTGCCGTCTTATGTATTCTTCACGTCACTTTTTTCAGCAAAGCCGGCGAGGAGACATGTGAGGACGTCGAAAAAATCGCCACTGTTTTCACCGTCAACATTGTCTTCATTATCGTATGCATGGCCCTTCCCTTTATCGCAACCCTTCGAGCTGGAACGAAATCTCATTTACGCAGAAGAAACTTAGAAAAATCCCTCATATATGACTAACTATAACCTGCTTTATTTACGGAATATTCTCACAACACACAGCGAGCAGCGTCGCTGCAATTGTGATTATCAGAGGTGTTTACGGGGAAACGTGTCATGCAAAAATAGCCTCCCATTAACCATGATATGTATTGACACCAAGCACGATGGAAAAACATCACTTTGAATATTTACGGAAACTAATCTAATATGAAAACCTTAATGTCGGGTATAACAGAGATCACGATCAGACCATTAATATATGATTGTAAATATTCATCAAATCGATTTTGAACCATAGCGATTACGTTCAGTCACATATTCATGCTTGTTAGTAATGCCTTGCGCCCTGGGGTGAAAACGAGCCCATGTTTACCCAAGTAAAAGTTCTCAACATCGCACCTCATTCCTTCATCAGAGATAAAGTAATTCTTAATTCCATTAAAATGACGGCAGCAATAAATACAACCCCTATTCCCGATGCATAAATATTTACAAACTCTTCTGTGAACACTGCGATAATCACCATCTCAGACAACCACGAAACGTGGCGGTGGAGATCAGGCAGCATTTCTATAATGATTATTTGGCACCGACACAGGACCGGACACGCTCAATACTTCACGCCATCCTCTCGACAGGAGTTGCACAGCTACCAGAGCGCACGCCTCCCATCAAGGCGAGCTAGGTAAGATTCCCGGCAGGGGTCGCACCTGTATTTTCGCNGACACAGGACTGGACACGCTCAATACTTCACGCCATCCTCTCGACAGGAGTTGCACAGCTACCAGAGCGCACGCCTTCTATCAAGACTAGCTAGGTAAGATTCCCGGCAGGGGTCGCACCTGTATTTTCGCGCATGTGGGAAGGGTGATTGATGCCGTTGCCAACAATATCACTCGTGATGGACTTGGCGATATCCAGCAGATTTTCTCGGGACACTTGACCTTCTTCGCCGACCTAAACGTCCTCACCCATTTCACCTGCTTTTCTCTCTCTCTCTCTCTCCTCAAAACATACGGTGTCCCATGAAAAAAAATCGCTTAATACGAATGTTAATCAACGCAGATCACTAACGAAGAGTAACCGACGTGTGAAAAATTTTTCATTTTCTCGAGTCAGCTGTCGGAAACGCAGTTCAATCCACCAGTTTTCCAGTGGAAGATATCGAGGTTCTGGGAATTGTTCGGCCGAGAATTAGTCAGCTCATCACTCAGAATGGAGGAGCGGTCGCCCAAAGGAAAATGTTTACCCGTTTAATTCAGAGAGAAAATACGGATGTATTATATATATAAACGTGGGAGTACCCTGGGGAAAACTCTCATGCTCGGTTTGCACCAGCAAGGGCCCCGGGGAAAATATAAATCCCGCAGATACTGTCGCCAATGCATATTTTATATTCCTATATGCATATTATGTGCTAATATAAATATACATGAATGTCATATGGTAATATAAATATATATGCATAATATATGGTAATATATTTATAAATGCATATTATATGCTAATATAAAAATATGCATAAAGCATATTACACATTAATATAGTCTATTCTCGGTTTCTCCGCAATTTTTGAATCAAACCTTTGAAAAATCCCCGACGTGTGATGTAGTTTAGTTATTTCTTAAATATGCCATGTATCACAAGCGTTTTATATATTTTTTAATATAAGAGAATCAAATTTTTTGTTAAATATAAGTTTTACCTGTATTTTACTAACTAATTCTAATATTTCGTTTACAATAAATGCGAATAAAAACAGTGATAAAACATGTGCGTTGGTAGTTCCTAGTAAGAAATAGTTCTTATGCAAACTATTATTACAACCGAGTGTGCACAAATTCGGTGCGTTGTCCTTTGAGGTAATTTGCTATGTAGACTTCGCTAAGCTTGTAGTTTGCACGAGGTGGAGGAATATCCTGGAAGTACAACTTAAGCAGTGCTTCAGAAAAGTGTGAAGTAACCGTGAATGGATTAAAGTACTACCAAATACATCAACATTCTTTTTCCATACGCGGCACACAGTAAATGGCACTTTTCTGACTATTCTGGTAGTGTACGCATAGGCCATTCACGGTAAAGTGAGCACTTTTGAAAGCCCTCTCATTTGGAATGTCAGTTATTCTAGCCTTAACTTCCGAGTGCGGTTAATATACTCACTGTGCTTATTACTTTCATTAGCATTATTTATTTTTTAAAAAATTGTTGAAGGGTAAACAACGGCTGATATGAAAGAGTAACTAGGGCCTCAAAAGTGCGCACTTTACCATGGACGGCCAATACTTTTTTTTAACGGATTCTGAATGCTGCACAGTTGGGTACAGAGTTTCCTTCGTTAGCGGGATTGATTCATGGGATGTTAGGTGCACGTGGAATGCTGACGACATACTACCAACTGACGAGAAGTTCAGTCTTACATTGCTAGAGGCAGAAACTGCGCTGGAAAAGTTGACTGATGCCTTTTACTGTCGGCCGTCTTCAGCCAACGATCATATTTCTCCATTTCGCTGGTGCAGCGAGAATTAAGGTGCTCTATTTTTGAAAGTTTTCGTGATACGTTTGCAAACAGTTTATATGCGTCAAATATGCATCACCCAGTTACAAAGCGAGCGAGACGATACCGCGTCGTGGCAAGTATGTCGGCACGAAAATCTTTCGCTGTTTTTCAATTCGCTCGACTTATTGATTCGGTACCGTTGACCGCAGGTTTTAACGGCAATTACCCTTTCCTACTACCCGAGAATACTGTTCACCAGTTAAAGGTTCTAAGTATTTTCATGAAATCAAACAGCACTCCACTTCAAAATATTTTTTGAAAACATAGCTTGAACTTTTCATCTTAACGAGCTACAAAGCCTTGGAGTTCGCTTTTCAAATGAAAAAGAAAACGTGAGAGCAAAAAAAAAAAAGTTCAGAAAATATTCATAGTTGTTCCATATTCGTGATTTGTACGCTCGATATTTGAAGATTATGAGGCACATGTTTGCGTGTATCTTCGCAGAAGTGCGTGCGTGTGTGCACATTCCCCTGTAACGTCTCGATCTTTGTAGCATAATTTATTTCCCCCTTCCTTCCTTCTTCCGTATTTGTTGCAGGAAGTCTATCCAATGGCGGTGGCCGCATTTCACGCTACAATAGCCTACATTTACATCTACAAACGAAAATCATGCCAGCGGGTCATTCGGGATTCGAACCGACGACCTCGTATTTCAGAGACGCGCCTACGATGCCACTGCCACAAAACTCGCCCTGAACGATTTCAAGGATATTTAGGAATGAAATTATGATCATAATTAATTTAGCTCAGAATTGTTAGAATACCCCAAATCCTTTATTCGCCATCTAAATGAGGCAAGCTACTGTATCACACGAAACTATGGCTCCCACTGAAGAAAAGTTTCGTTTAGAACAAAAAATATTTTAGTAATAAGTGTAAACCAAAATGAGACATCTGTTTCAAGCAAGTAATTTGGTTTTCGGCAAAGTCTTATATATTTAGTTTGTCATCAGATTTTGTTCAATTGCATTCTTATGACTAGGCAAAACGTTCACTGACAATAATAATATTCGATCACATTTTTAAATCTAAAACAATTCGCTTCTTTCAGTGGCATTGTGAAAAAATTCTTATCCAAAATGTTATTATTTTATTTATTACTTTTTATTTTTAAAAAAATTCTATTAAACGCTTAGTTTGTTTTTACCTTAATGCTCTGAAATATAAAATTCATTATAAAGAAAAATTTTATCTAACCCCTTTTTCCATCTCTAACGGATCTGCACGAAAGTTGTCATATATACGTTTGAAACANAAGAAAAATTTTATCTAACCCCTTTTTCCATCTCTAACGGATCTGCACGAAAGTTGTCATATATACGTTTGAAACATGCGTTAAAATGTATTAATATCTGCAGTTTTACCGATATTAAATATTGACATAGTTTCGAAGTTGTTAGTTTGCAGTTACAAATAGAACTGATTTATGACTGTCTTCTATTTAATTTTATAATTAATGTTTACAATTCTCAGTAATATGTATCTTCAAATTTTTTAAAATTAAGCCTTTGAAAATGTACTGTAGGTATGACGTTTTTGGTTGTTTCTTAAATCTGTCATACTATATCACAAGCGTTTTATACGTATGAGGAACGTACCTTATTTTTCGTTAAACTAAACCTTAACTTTTTTTAAATCTACTAAATGTAATATTTCATCTATAATTTACACGATTAAAAACAAAGAAAAAAATAAGAGTTTTAGTAATGCCTAGTAAGAAATACACTAACGTTTGTGAAAAATGCAACACCAAGAAGGATACATGAGATTGAAATGAACTTTATCTCACAGATTATGAACATTACAATATGCAGTTGATTAGGATTACATAACTGTACATGATTTCGGTTCTCGAGAATTCAATATGGCTTGAAGCCCCCACGCGTGGCAATCAGAGATCCTGAACGTCGTGGCATTGAATCAAAGAAGACCTGGATATGTACCACGTGGTTTGTATGCGANCAGAGATCCTGAACGTCGTGGCATTGAATCAAAGAAGACCTGGATATGTACCACGTGGTTTGTATGCGAGTCCACAAAACATCAACAGTGGTTGCTGGAAGACCGCGACAAACAAGTCACCGACCAGCAATATCCCAGACATGCTCAGTGGGCGAGATGTCAGGCGAACGTGCAGGCCAGGGAAGCAGTGGTACCCGTTATTCATTGATTGAATATGGCTTGCACGTTCCTCGCCACATGTGGACGGGCATTGTCCTGCTGAAATATGGCGAGTGGAGTTACCTGAAGGAGGGGCAGTACCTCGTGCTCTAAAACCTCCCTGATAAAGCGGTTACTGTTCAAATGGCGCTCAATACGCAGGAGTCGAGATCGTATGTTGTATATAATGGCGCCTCACGCCATCACACTTGGCGTTTGTCCTCTATGACGCGATCGTATGTTGTATATAATGGCGCCTCCCGCCATCACACTTGGCGTTTGTCCGCTATGCCGCTCCACAATGCAGTCTCACCACGATAGCTTCTATCCACTGGTGCCACACACGCATCACTGTCGTAGCAGCATGCCCTGTACGAGACGAGATGTCACGGTATGACAAACCCGTTTCCCGGAGACCGATAGTTTTACCCCGTTCGAACTTACTCACATCCTGATATGGTGCCCTGTGACGTTGACGAGGCATACTGGCACTTGCTTTCACTTAGTTTGACGGCTCTTCACAGACTGAGCTTGGCGTAACACTGACCTCTCCAGTCTCACATGAGAGGGCGCTGCTGGGCCTACGTGCGCGCCATCTCTCCGCAGTCGCAATGTGCACTGTTCTACACATCCTCCGAGTTTGGATTCATTCGGGCCATTCTTTCTGGGCGTTGCATTTTTCACAAACAATAGTGTAGTTCTAATGAAAAATCTTATTAGACAGAGTGCGCAAAAATGCAGTGCGTTGTCCCTTTGGTGTAATTTTCTTGGCTCTGTTAAGCTTTGTTTACGTTAGGCAGATGAATAGCTTTAAAGTANGCGTTGTCCCTTTGGTGTAATTTTCTTGGCTCTGTTAAGCTTTGTTTACGTTAGGCAGATGAATAGCTTTAAAGTAGAACCTTAGCAAGTCTTCGGAAAAGTTGGAAATATCCGTGAAAGGACTATAAACATCGTTATTTCGTAGATCGTGCACGGAGAAATCTTTCGCTAGCGACCATTTGCTCATAAAGCGTTGAGCGAGATGTTTGTTCCCCACTTTGCTTTAGCCATTCTGCAGTACCGAAGCCTACAATCGGCTTTAACACGCTTCAGTAATTACGCATAATGGAATGCGGCGAACGTCCAAAATAATTATACGGCGTGATATGTTAAGCTTTGTCACAGTAATTTCAAAGGGTTTAGAAATCAGCATGTGCAAGAAAATGAAGAANTACGGCGTGATATGTTAAGCTTTGTCACAGTAATTTCAAAGGGTTTAGAAATCAGCATGTGCAAGAAAATGAAGAAATTTATACGCTCTTATATCGTCCAGCATTCGGTGATTAAAAAGAAAAATTCGTTACTCGGAGAGATTCAAACTAAATGAATTTATTTTCTTCATATTTTAGGAATTGGTGCATTGTAAAATTTTGTACGCATAAACTCGTATATTCTCGTATATATGTAGNTTTTCTTCATATTTTAGGAATTGGTGCATTGTAAAATTTTGTACGCATAAACTCGTATATTCTCGTATATATGTAGGACTTTACGGTAAACTGAGCAATTTTGAAAGTCTTGCTTAAATCTAATTGTATGCAGATTGTGTATCCTTCCACCAAGTACGAAATTAAAATTTCAATGGGCCTGATCACGTTATTCATGCGTCGGTAAAGAGATATTATGGAATTATTACAAAGCTAAATATTTTACAAATTTTCTCATTATTACCATTATATGCAATTAACATAGAAAGCAAAATCAATAACACCCGCATTCACCTATGTTTACCTAACGCTTTCCATTCAAAATTAAAACATGGAACTACTTTCCCTCCATCGTGGTCAACTTCAATGGGCACATGCCAAGATATTGTGCCCGTTAAAGTACCTTCAGGTTAATTGATATAACCGTGTGTATAAATAAATAAAAGACGAATTTCACTCTCTACAAATTTAACACTTCCAACACGGTGCTCATATGCCATACCATCAGTTAGTTTTTATTTCTTCGTTTTTAAATTTCATATGACAATATAAACGATTTAATTATAAACTGTGTTAATCAAGGATGATATTATGACGAATATGGCACTCGGAAATATCGCAGGGCTACAAAACACCTCTCGACCACAAAATAGACTAATGAGCTAAATAAGCTGAAAATCCCTATTAACCCTTTAAGAAGTGTGCACGTATATACNTTTATATGAAAACGTCTTTGCTGTCGAAGACTTTTTAAGTTTTACTGTTCCACTGGGTTCATCGCAATCTAAGTAAAAAAAAATTACCACTGGTCAATATTTCAGTTCGTAAGAATTACAAATCCTATAGGCTTTTAATAATTTTTCAAATGAACACGATGGATTGTAAATCCAGTTACATCTGTCGCGACACATTAATCGATACATGGTCAACGCGCGACTTCATTGGTCGACGGCCAGCCAATAATAAACGTTGCAGAGTGAGTAGGCGTGCCCGGTGTAGCCAGGACCAATAGGAAGATAGTAAGTGGAAATACGGAAACCGACACAACTGATATTCCTGTAGTAGAAAATGCAGGCAGCTCACTTCAACCTTGTCCTCGGCGCTAGAACATTTGTGCCGACCTCGAAGGGATTAATTCGGTTCGTTGTTGCTAAAGGCGGGCGTGAATATGCCCACGGACTTGAAAATTGCAGCCAGTTAACAACCATTTGTCAGAACATCTGAAGAACTCCCCTTTGGGAAAGTGAACAGAAAACATGGCGGATTTTAAAACTACAGGCAGTTAAATGTTTAAGCTGTTCGTAGACGCACACAGATATTTCATATCTAGTTTGATGCAAGCGTAGTTTCGCTGCGTGATCTCGCCGAGTGTTAAAAGTGCAAAATATTGCACAGTTAATGAAAAGTTAATATGTAGAAATATTTTTCGATAATTTCTTGCTAACATTTTTGTCGGAGGCGGTGAATCGTCGCTGGAAAATCTCGTGGACTGCTAGCTGCCAATGTACTACGTGTTTGCTAAACGCTTCTCTTCTGTTGTTCGTCGTCGTTCGTGTGTGTGGCGTTTGTCCTCCATCTTGCCAGCCAGTGAGAAGAGTGGCGGCGTGAGACAGTGTGGATCGTCTGCAGAGAGATTGGCAGCGACGACAATATGGCGCCAGTTCATAAAGTGAGCAAGGCTCTATGGTGTTTTGCAACGTGTGCGTCGGCAGTGATCCCCCCCCCCCCTTTTT
>NQII01000441.1:261581-330550 GCA_002778355.1 Clitarchus hookeri
TGTTCACGGTAAAGTGAGCACCTTTGAGGCTCTAGTTACGTTTTCCTTTCAGCCATTTCTTATCCTTTAACCGACTTTTATAATAAATATTGTCATGTAAGTAAGAAACACAGTGCGTATATTCCACCGCCCTTGAAAGTTAACGCCTAGTGCTAAAGTAAAATATGTTTATTGACCATTGTTCCAAATGAGAGGGCTTTCAGAAGTGCTCACTTTACCGTGAACAACCTATAGCAGGCGGTAGTCCCCCTCCAAAGATCATATAAGTAAGACCACTTGTTCTTTCGCGTAAATATTTACACGCAGGCTGGTTTTCAATGCCCCACGCCCACTCTTGCAACATTACTTTCGTTTTTGGCCGCGTGTGTCTGCGAGAAGATATTTCCTTACCCGACTGCGCCAATAAGGATCGAACTACTCCGAAAGTGAACGTCAGTGACTCGCGGCAAGACACTTAAAGACGCATGAAAATTAAAAACCGTCCAATCACGAAAAGCGCTTTCTGAATTAAAGTGTTTTATAGTTCGACTGGTCGTGGAATCTCTTCGCGAAAAGTGCTCGCCCTTACATACTATAAGGGAAAACCCCTGCACGTTCTTCGGGACCACGCTTCATAGCCTACTTGGCAAGCAGGCTGTCCTCGATTTACTGTTTCTGCCGCTCCCTGTTTGCTTTCCACGTCGTCAGTCTCGAAAAACAAAGCCATGGAACGACCCACATACACTTTTGGGTGGAGTTTGTGTAATTGATGGGTATGACAGAGGTGGTGGAGTGCCCGAGGAGTCACTAGGACATAATTTTTCAATTGTACTGCAGGTGGGGTCGCGGTAGTGTAGTGGCTAGACTACTTGCCTTACACCACGGCGAACCGGGTTCGATTTCTGGTGGAATCGCGCCAGCGGGTTTTCTCGGCTATCTCCCGTTTTCCCCCGCCTTGCATTCCGGCGTTGCTCCATACTCACATCGCTTCACCCTCATCGGCTCTCAAAACCTCGATGTCAGGAGCCACCCAGCTCTCTTCACTCGCTGTAATGCAAGTACAATAAAGTTGTAAAATATTGTAACTTTAAATATTCACATCTATACGGATGTATATTGCTACGAGAATTTGGAAGAAGATACTGGCAGAAATTTTTCGTTGCTTTCCGCCAGTCTCTAATTTTTATTGACAGGCCATTCGGTGTTAACTTTAAACAATATACAGCTACATAAAAGTAAAATGTTTTAAACCCGATTAAGTTATAGTTAAATATATTGTTGCAGACGTTGCCAGAAAAAAAAATCGCGACCCTACTGCTATTGGTATGAAGCTCTGTCTTATTTCGAGACCAGTTATAACGTATTCGTGCTAAATGTTGCTAGCAGTAGCTGTTTATGTGGCTAGGCGACGAGGTCTCGACACCTACGACACCTTCCACGTGTGATGAACATCCGTCATTGGACAGTGTTTTCTACAGTGTACAGCACAGTTCATTAAAGTCACTTCTCTCACAGCGTTCGAACGGCTGTGACTGAAAAGGCGAACCCGTTAAGCGAGCGTGTCCACGACGGTGGGCACGTTGCGTGTGAGTGATGCACTTGACCGGTGCTGTACACAGCAAGGCACCGGCCTTCGGCACTCTTGACGGTGTTTCTCGAGGCTCATCTGGTTTCCATTACACGAGTGGTAAATGCCAACACCACCGAGCACGCAGCATGCAGCACGCTGTTCAATGGCTGCAAGACACGTGCTGGACGCAAGTACAGCGCTTACCAAAAAAAATACGCGATTGCAAAACTTGAACTCAGAGATAAATGCTTGACCAAACGAATTAAAGTTAATTTCAAAAACTTCTCACTTAATCTTGTGCCTCGTATATCAAACCAATAAAAATGTATAAAACCGTGGAAACTGTTAAACATCAAATTTTCCGAAAGTGCGGAGTTATGTGAAGTACGTCTGATGGTGAAAATGTAATTTAATTTGTATTTTATGTTTTTTGGATGTAAGTAAATTATGGATTTGATAACTAATATTAAAACTATACCAAAGAAGCTCCGTTACAAGAGAGCATATTGATCAGTACCTCTCATGCGACTATAAGGAACAAAATGCGCCTGAAGTTAAAAACAAATATGCGCCTAGTCATCAAGGAAANTTAAAAACAAATATGCGCCTAGTCATCAAGGAAATTCACGAAGACTCTACATGACAGGTCATAGATCCGTCAAAAGGTTTAATGTTAATAAACAAAACAGTATGAAAAAACATTCTAACCAGTGGGCTTGGACATTTAGATATATATTAATATTTTCCAGGAATACAGCTTTGCGTGTTATGTATCTTTGTTACAAAAATGTAATTTTGCTTAGCGTCAAATATAATTACAAAGAGGGCTGATGCTCGAACACACTCAGTGTCGGGTTTAGTTGCCATCTCCTGCAGTTTCTCCTGGGGTAGTTGGATTACGAAGTTACGCTGATTGGACGTGGGTAGGTTAACATCGCGTGGCGTGCCGCGCACCGCTAACACAGTGAGCATCGCAGGATCTCGAATACGGAGCCTGCGCCAGACACTATTCCCGAGGGCGTGCGTTTGGTACGATCTGTAATCGACTTCACTTCAGCGTGCTTCCAGGAGATTGCCACAAGTGGAATACACGCTAGGAAATCGCACTGTGCTAATTCATGACGCGGAGAACAATTACCTGTCAATTATCTTCGACTGGGAGTATCCGTAAGCATGGCTTACGCGGGTTGCCAGGCAATTCGCGAATACGGACTGCACCACACGAATCCGTGATCAAAACTAAGTAGAAAATATTCTTTAGTAAAACAGCGCAAGGCCCTTACTTTAAGAGAAAAACGACTTGAAAGTAAGTAAAAATGACTTTATTTCATCTTAAGCACAGCATACGGCATCAGTATGAGACCCCGGGGCATCGTCACCACCACCTCATGTGTGCAAGTGTCAACACCCCGATCCCGAGTCCAACAACAACCAACAACTCAGCAGTTGGAAAACCAACAAGAAAATATTGATTCAAATTCTCTCTCTTAAACAGCTCAATCTCCTCATATATCCAAAACCAGAATAAGTTAAAGTCATAGGGGAAAATCTGGTATACTTTACCAAAGGAATTCTTTTACACACACACCCAGTGAAACAAGAAAAGATTCTTAATTTAATTTTATATAGTACGAAGATACAGATACACAACTTTGAAATATATTACGCGTACAATTTAATTTTAAAACAAATTTCTTTTTGTTAATACAATAAGGCCTAAAATTCTATCATTGTAGCTGTATAAATAGTTACATAAAAATTATGCACCAACGTGATATAAAATTGCCCACACGAGCATCATAAAACCTTATGACGATTACATAATATACAAGCCACATGGCTTCTCCCAAGTATATATGTATTGCACATTAAATACTTAGTGCTTTACAAGAAAATGCATAAAAATAGGCAATCCTGTCTATAAAATTTTTCATAATGAAACGCTAACACAAAATATGAAGCACCAAATGCCCATGTTAGCTTTAACCAGAAGGGTCTCCTAATACAATACTTATCTCAAATGCATGACGACGCAGACGGGAGCCGAATACATAGACACGGCCCCAGCCTGGCCATTTGATACATCAGAAATTTACACCCCCTCTCTACCGGGAAAATAAATATCGCAACATTGCGATTTTCATAATCAGTTGGCTTATGACATCATAGCCAATGTAAACTCTTTATTTAAATTGACGTATGCGTAGCGACCAAAACGTTCTTTTATTTTTTCCTTGTCTTCGGTATTGTGCGTCTTGCAACTGCGCCGACGCTTGGGGAAGGGGACGAATCAAGGAGCAGTGACGTCATGAATCACGTGATCACCTGCCGGCAGCGCTAGAGGCGACACTAGTTGCGCCCGGCAGTAGGAATGTCGACGTGCACGAAGACAGTCAGCTGCCGCGCTGAGGTCACTGCTGGACGGCACGCCCTTTGGTCGGCAGGNGAATGTCGACGTGCACGAAGACAGTCAGCTGCCGCGCTGAGGTCACTGCTGGACGGCACGCCCTTTGGTCGGCAGGGATGGAGAGGTTCACCTCCAACTTCATTTAAAGGTAGAGGAACNCACTGCTGGACGGCACGCCCTTTGGTCGGCAGGGATGGAGAGGTTCACCTCCAACTTCATTTAAAGGTAGAGGAACGCCATAATGTCCCCTTTTCAGTCTGCACGTAATTATTTCCACCGGGATGCGGAAATTTTTCGGTCGTGGCTAGTAAGATGCTTAAGGAAGACGTCTAGTCGTCTCGTCCTCCGCCACTTGAAGATGAGGCGCTCTCAGGAGAAATAAAAGCAGCATCTTGGTCCCCCGGAGACCCGTCAGGATGGCCAGTCTCGGCGAACCTCCAGATGACCTCTACTGAACCACCAATCCAATGGCAGCAATGGTCTTGCGTAATGGTTCTTCAGCCAGGATCCACCTCGCCAAAACAAACAATAGAGAAACTCACATGAGCTCCCTATTCAGTATTAACAGCATTATACTCTCAAGCTATATTAGCTCCGAAAACAACGTTTCTCAGTGTAACCTCAACATCGGCATAGTTATTCTGACTCCCGTCGTCCTACTCCCTATCCCTTTCCTTCCCTTCGCCTGGTTTAGCATTTTCTTGCAAGTTAATAAAAGCACTTAAAACACTCTTAACTAAAATTAAGGGTGAAATCGCAACATAAATGAAAATGAGTGGTGAATCCTACTCCCGTCCTATAACGCTGACAACATTTAAACTAAAAAACGTTTAAATTACGATACATGGGTTTGTACCTCTTATGGGAATTCTGGTCAGNCGCTGACAACATTTAAACTAAAAAACGTTTAAATTACGATACATGGGTTTGTACCTCTTATGGGAATTCTGGTCAGCTTCTGGTAACACAGTTACTGGATACAAAAACCGCTTTATGGTAAATAGTCCCATATACGAGGGAGCTAACTTCGCACTAAAATTTGCTGCTTTATATCTAAGATAATGAGCTTCAAGGAGTACTTTATCACCAACATGAAATGAAACGTCATCAACTTGCTGATTATGCCTTCTAGCTAATTTCTGGTGATATTTGTGCAAATTTTTTGCAGCTNAAATGAAACGTCATCAACTTGCTGATTATGCCTTCTAGCTAATTTCTGGTGATATTTGTGCAAATTTTTTGCAGCTTCATTCCATATCTCATCTAAATCTTTGTAGTCCACAGAATTCCAACAAAATTCATGTAACCCCCCCAACCCCTGCACGTATGAATAAAATGATGAAAAACAGAACACCCCAAAAATATTTCTGAAGGGGCTTAATCTGTGGCATCATGCCGAAGATTATTAAAAAATAGGGATAACTGATCTGAAATATCATCCCACTCTATGAGAACCAGTCTGGAATGCTCGTAAGAGAGCCTTCAAATTTCTATTAACTCTTTCTACTAGGTTAGCCTTGGGGTAATATGGCGACGTTCGTACAAGCGTGAATCCCCATGAAAACATTAGATTTTTCACCTCAACAAAAACAAAGTAGCATTATTGGTTACCATTTACACAGATGAACCAAACACAGGAAATTATATTTTCCCGACAATTTTACATATTTCACCCGCTTTAATACTTCTTAAAGTAAAAAGAAACTNAACACAGGAAATTATATTTTCCCGACAATTTTACATATTTCACCCGCTTTAATACTTCTTAAAGTAAAAAGAAACACAAATTTACTAATGCTATCAAGTGCCACGAAAATGGAAGCAAACCCAGCCTTATATCTTTGCATAGGACCAAAAACATGGAGATATACTCTTTCCCACGGAAACTGTGGTACAGTAGCACTATATGATCCTACCTTCCGAGAACTGCATGGCTTAGCTTTCTGGCATTCCTCACAACCACGTACTCAACTAACAACTTGTTGACTCAATACTGGCCAATAAAACATTTTCTTAATACGAGAAATAGTTTCATCCTGTCCTAGGTGTCCTCTGAAATAAGTGCTATGATAATATTCAAACGACACACGTCTCAAAGAGGTAGATAACCAAAAATATCAAAAATGTTTTCTTTTGGGGTGGACATGACTAACCAACGCTTTCCGCATTTCATATCTAGCTCTATTACCTGACTGGATATATGAAATTATTTGCTGACACTCAGGATGTATTTTTTGATGTTNAACACAGGAAATTATATTTTCCCGACAATTTTACATATTTCACCCGCTTTAATACTTCTTAAAGTAAAAAGAAACTCAAATTTACTAATGCTATCAAGTGCCACGAAAATGGAAGCAAACCCAGCCTTATATCTTTGCATAGGACCAAAAACATGGAGATATACTCTTTCCCACGGAAACTGTGGTACAGTAGCACTATATTATCCTACCTTCCGAGAACTGCATGGCTTAGCTTTCTGGCATTCCTCACAACCACGTGCTCAACTAACAACTTGTTGACTCGATACTGGCCAATAACACATTTACTTAATACGAGAAATAGTTTCATCCTGTCCTAGGTGTCCTCTGAAATAAGTGCTATGATAATATTCAAACGACACACGTCTCAAAGAGGTAGATAACCAAAAATATAAAAAATGTTTTCTTTTGGGGTGGACATGACTAACCAACGCTTTCCGGATTTCATATCTAGCTCTATTACCTGACTGGATATATGAAATTATTTTCTGACACTCAGGATGTATTTTTTGATGTTNATTTCATATCTAGCTCTATTACCTGACTGGATATATGAAATTATTTGCTGACACTCAGGATGTATTTTTTGATGTTCTTGCAACTTTAAATAGGCCGGTGGAAAAATCTGTGCCCCAGAAACCTCTGGCAGCTGTTTTTGCACAACCATTGTCTGCGTTTCACTATCGACATCAAACTCCTTTGTGTCGAACATGCGTGATAAACAATCAGCGACACTGCTGTCAACTCCACGCATGCGCTCCACAGTTTATTTATACTTGGTAAGACGGACCAGCCATCGTGACACGGATCCTGCAGGTTTGCTAGTGTTGAAGATCCAGCTAAGGGTTTGATTATCGGTCTGAAGGGTAAATTCACCACATTATAAATACTCAGCAAATGTCTCCATTCCGTAGATTGCAGCCAGCATTTATTTCTCATATACGGTATATTTTTGTTCAGTTGGTGTTAGTAAACGTCTGGCGTATGCGACTAGAGCTAAATGTCCATATACATCCCGGTCAGTAATGCTTTTGAACTAGCATCTTCTTGCAGTGTAAAACTCTTTTCAAAATCGGGTAAAATGAATACTGGGGGTGACGCAATTTTTTTCTTTCAATCGTATGNTGCAGTGTAAAACTCTTTTCAAAATCGGGTAAAATGAATACTGGGGGTGACGCAATTTTTTTCTTTCAATCGTATAAAAGACAATTCCTGTTCATTACCCTACGCAAATTCTACTCCTTTCCATTTAGTGGCATTCAAAGACTCCACTATGTNAAAGACAATTCCTGTTCATTACCCTACGCAAATTCTACTCCTTTCCATTTAGTGGCATTCAAAGACTCCACTATGTTAGTAAAATCATCAATAAATTAAGAATGAAAATCTCCCACACCCAGAAATCGGCGAACACCCCGCAAATTGTTAAAGGTAGGAGAGTTCACCACGGGTCGAATTTTCTCCGGGTCCATTAAAGGCTTTCCGTCTGATAAAACAAACCCTAAATCTTTAACATGCCTTTGCGCCTATGCAACTTTTTCAAAATTTTCAGTTAACCCGGCGTCTCTAAGTGCATTCATTTCAAGTTCCAGATGCTGTAGGTGTTCCTCAAAACAATTACTAAAAACACAATCACCATCAATATAGATGAATAACTATCCATACTGATATTTACCCAAAACCTTAATTAAAATACGTGACATTGCTTGAGGGCAGCAATTTACTCCCACGGGCAATCTTTTCCATTGGTACTGCCCCCATGGAATAACAAACGCCAACATTTCAAGCGATGCTGGATGCAATTCGCACTGAAGGAATGCGGAGTCTAAATCAAAAATAAGAAAAATACTGAGCTTTGCTTAAATGTTAGAATACCGATTAAATCATCGGTGTCAGATAGTGATCAACGCATATCTTCATATTAAAGAGAAGGTAATCACCCGGTATTTTCTTGGGAAGTAAAAATGCTGAACTATAATAATTACTAATAGACTCCTCGATTATATCCCGGTCTTTCATATCCTGTATTAACTGCTTAAAAACACGCAATTTAGGTGGAGAAACACGATAAGGCACTGAAGAGGCTACCCCGTCGTCCTTGAGACGCAACACTATCAGGCACTGGGTGTAATGTCCAAGCCCCTGAGTTACCACGTCCGTATACTTTGCCTTTGACAGTTCAAGCTTTTCATTCTGAGGATCAGTCAAATCACCTGCCTGCATTATATAATAACGAAAGCATTAACTCGTCAACCGGCACGGTAAGTGTGGACAAAAAGCAAACACCAACTCCTTCTTATAAATACTTAATGACCCACGAGTCTGACCCAAAAACTCAACACCAATTATCATGCCATGGCTCAATTCGGGCAATACTTTAAAAGTTTATTTTAAATGAACAATTCTCAATCTTTATATTCAATCTGGCTACACACCGTGACTGAAGTACCCACAATTTTCAAGAGAAAGTTCAATGGATTCTCCTTGAGTAATTTTGACACTGCCAATACTTAAGGTTCCATTAACGTAATACGAAAGGACTGACTTATTAAAGAGAACGAAGCTCCAGAAGCCACTATCGCAGAAACTTTAACTTTATTACAATTCTCAGCTGGTACAAACAAGATACTGTGTTTCTCTTCCATCTGGTAACTCCCAACATTATTTATACCAATGTACTTAATACGCGCAGGATAGTCCTGACGCATATGCCCTTTTTGCTTGCAAGAATAACATTTCACGTCTTGTAATGATACCGTAGCACGCGATGTACCAGCCGGTGTGGCTACAGGCGGTTTTATAATTTTTGTCACTTTAGGNCTTGTAATGATACCGTAGCACGCGATGTACCAGCCGGTGTGGCTACAGGCGGTTTTATAATTTTTGTCACTTTAGGAACCCTTTCCCTAGTTTGCCCTGTTTTATTATTCTTAAAATAACATTTTTCTGCATTATGGTTGGTGCGTGATCATCTTTTGCCTTCTCCTTATTATCAATTTTTTTTTCTAAATGTACTAATTCCCTTTTCAGGTTCGCCCTTGAAAATAATGTATTCCACTTCCGCCACTAATTTCAATAACTGATCTAATGTAGTGGGTTTTGATTCAAAAGTAAAGTATCTACTATACCAAGGTGACAGATAAAAAAAAATTTATCTGCGTGAGATAATCCTCTGGACATGACAACCCTAATACCCACGCGTGCCATTGGGAATCATTAACAAACTGTTGCATAGTTTGCCATCGCAACTGACGGTTTTTTTCAGCAAAGCAACTGTATACTTAATTTCACTATACCGCATTCAGATGCAACATGCTTAAGGCATGTCTTGGTTAAACGGACAACATTCCAATTTTCCTGCTGAGCTTGACTAAAAAAGATATTGCAATTCTTCTGGAACTTTGAATACTGTAGCTGCGTACTACACTTGACGAGTGCAATAATTCCAATTCAAACAGTTATTAAATGCTACAGAAACTCTACCACTGCTGGCAAAGAAGTTGAATTAGTTTTCGGTATCATAGCAACCAACTCGCTAGGAACACATCGCAGCGCTCGTAAAATTGGACAGAACTCACCCGCGCCTGTTGCGTGATCGCCGACATCTTCCCCTTTCCGCACCAGAGCACGAGATTTGACTCGTAATGCGTCAATCCCGTCAGCGCCCGCTACCTCCACCCCAGTCTCTCTCAACAAATGCGCCATCACGGCCTTCGACAATGTCTGTAAACCAAACTGTGGACATATTTAAAAACCACATCAAGCAAAAAAAAAAAAAAACTCTTTCCAGACTGGAACGTATCGAAACACCTCCACCAATCTATTTCATCAGGTTGGTAAAAACCTTGACAAAGATTTTCCACACAAATCAACTGTTCCAGAAATTGCCCAAAATACTCCGAATTTGCCAAAAAAACTAATCAGAGTGCGCAGAGAAATTGAGACCCCTGAGTATCGTCACCAGCACCTCATGTGTGCAAGTGTCAAGACCCCGATCCCGAGTCCAACAACCACCAACAACTCTGCAGTTGGAGAACTAACAAGAAAATATTGATTCTAATTCTCTCTCTTAAACAGCTCAAACTCATCATCCATCCAGAACCAGAATAAGTTAAAGTCATAGGAGAAAATCTGGTGTAATTTACCACAGGAATCCTTTAACACACCGCTCAAGACCTCGCTGTTTAGAGCCGGCAAAATATCTTCACTCTCTTTTACACACACTCAGCGAAACAAGAAAAGTTTCTTAATTTCATTTTATATAGTACAAAATTTCAGAGAATCAATTTTCAAATATATTACAAGTACAATTTCATTTTGAAAACCCGTTTTTTAAAAATACAATTGGGCCTAAAATTATACAAAAAAAGTGGTATAAATAGTTACATAAAATTTTGCCCTAACATGATATAAAGTTGCTCACACGAGCATCATAAAACCTTATGACGGTTACATAATATACAAGCCACATGGTTTCTCCCAAGTGTGTATATATATATATCATATTNATATATATATATATATATATATATATCATATTAAATACCTTATAATTAACAATAAAATGTAAAAAACAGGCAATCCTGCCAATAAAATTTTTCATAATGAAACGCTAACACAAAATATGAAGCCCATGTTAGCTTTGACCAGAAGGGTCCCCTAATACAATACTTATCTCAAATGCATGACGACACAGACGGGAGTCGAATACATAGAGATGGCCCCAGCCTGGCCATTTTATACATCAGAAATTTACACCCCATCTCTACCGGGAAAGAAATATCGNCATATTAAATACCTTATAATTAACAATAAAATGTAATAAAACAGGCAATCCTGCCAATAAAATTTTTCATAATGAAACGCTAACACAAAATATGAAGCCCATGTTAGCTTTGACCAGAAGGGTCCC
Source organism: Clitarchus hookeri (assembly GCA_002778355.1). Taxonomy (NCBI): domain Eukaryota; kingdom Metazoa; phylum Arthropoda; class Insecta; order Phasmatodea; family Phasmatidae; genus Clitarchus; species Clitarchus hookeri. Next base: position 272,711 of record NQII01000441.1, read on the forward strand.
CTAATACAATACTTATCTCAAATGCATGACGACACAGACGGGAGTCGAATACATAGAGATGGCCCCAGCCTGGCCATTTTATACATCAGAAATTTACACCCCATCTCTACCGGGAAAGAAATATCGCAACATTGCGATTTTCTTAATCGGTTGGCTTATGACATCATAGGCAACCTAACATTTTATTTAAATTGTCGCACTTGCGGCGACCAAAAACGTTCTTTTATATTTTTCTTGTCTTCGTTATTGTGCGTCTTGTAACTGCACCGACGCCTGGGGAAGGGGACGAGTCAAGGAGCAGTGACGTCATGAATCACGTGATCACCTGCCGGCAGCGCTAGAGGCGACACTAGTTGCGCCTGGCAGTGCGAATGTCGACGTGCACGAAGACAGTCAGCTGCCGCGCTGAGGTCACTGCTGGACGGCACGCCCTTTGGTCGGCAGGGATGGAGAGGTTCACCTCCAACTTCATTTAAAGGTAGAGGAATGCCATAATCCATGGCCACTGCCATGTGCCAGTACTCACTGCATGTGAACTCCGCGGCCTCTATGCCACTACTTAGCTCTGCTAGTTCTCTTGCCGTATGCCTTACCACATACACATTAGTTGCAGCGTTGCCACATCACCTCACCTTTATCTAAATGGAATACCACACGTTTCCTACAATGGGTTTTGGATCTCTCGTGTAATTTTTCTCGTAAACCGAGGGTCTTATGCGTATTTACCAAAGAGTGTTTTATACGGACGATGCCGCTGATCAGCGTGTTTTTTCGGGGATCTCCCGTTTCCCCCGCCCTTGCATTCCGGTGCTTTTCCATACTCGCCTCGCTTTTCCCTCATCGGCTCTCAAGACCTCGATGTTAGCAGCCAACCAAATCTCTCCACAGCACTCCACTTCGTACAGTGTATATGTTAAAAACTTCAATGGCATTTGGGGACGTTAACCAGAAAAATGTTTTCATAGTGTAGTAGCACGAGGGTGGGAAAAGTTTAGCAAAAGACTGATAAATTTAAATTTTTCCTAATTGTAAATATTATTCTATTTTCTGCAAAAGTTTTATTAATTATTATTATTACTAACAAACAGAATGTTTTTGTGCCTTAAGTTTTTCATAATATCACATATCAGAAACAAGAAGATCTAAATGGCGGGGAAACACACAACAGGAGAGAAGAAAAAAGCAGAAATTTAGAATGTTTGCAGTTAACTGTGTATCAGACATGTCATGGCCGACTCTAGGGCAGTAGCAGACCTGTGCCGGCGATGTAGTGTTTGAGAACGACCGCTTCAAACATTAAAATGTCGCAAAACGTAGTGGTATATCGACATTAAAATTAAGTCAAACAATTTCAACTTGTGTAATGTTTTTTTTTCACATGCTGTGCAGTTGGCAATTTTTATTTTTCGACTAGATCTGCGGTGCAAGACCACGTTTGCTGTTTCATTCCACAGCGCAGCGAAGCGTGTGTTTGGAAACGGAACAGCATTCCGCGTGCTTTCTGAAGAGGGAATGAACACGACGGTTCTCCAGGCCGGCCAGGACGGGAAAGTGGGTCGATCGCGTGCGCCATTTCCGCTGGCCAAACATCCATGTTGACACTACCTTAAGGCCCACGTCTACCTGGTGTTTGGACTGCGTTGTAGAGTGTTTGAAATACACGTTTCCTCGCCAAACTATTGAAAGTGCGTCCAACGTGCTGATCTACGAAGAGTACACACACTTCAGACCGGGCTGTTAAGTGCTTTCAACAAGTCACACACATTATAAAAACACCGTTTCACAATATCCAAAAACCAAATTCGTTAAGAACGGTTTCCTCAACACGCTGTATCTTAAAATATACGTTTCAGATACACACAAAACTACCCAATGGCCGTGCATTAAACCTTCCCACAGACTTTCCACCAATCAAATAATAGAGTCACCACTGGATGTCCCGTAGGTACACTCGGTGCGACGGGAACACTGCACTTCAGTTCAGAGCCTAGCGCTTAGCGGCGATGGCGCACTTGAAGCGCATGGCAGTGTCGCCCTTATTGCTCCTCCGCTTCTCGGCCTCAAAAACGGAAAAAAATGGCTCTAGTTAGGCGGGAGTCTTGAAAGTTCAACAGTCTAAAATTATTTTCTACACTTTTAATATATTACATCCTTTTTTGTTGTGATGTGAAGTAATGATCTGAGAAAGAGAGGTGGACTGAACCGTCCGTTGCAGGAAGTCCCGCTGAGGAAAGAAGACGACAATGATTCATGCGCAGGAAACGCCCTGGATTTGGACTTGTTTACGTGAGGCAACGAGACAGGAACCGCTTGCGCAGATCCTGAGGGTTAATGTGTAATTTGTAGCGCTGTTTATGGTAAAGCATTGCTATCGTTAGTTGCAGCTTAACTGGCTCTATTTTATGTCGCTTACCCTCCGGTCTCGTCTGTTTAACTTGTTTCTCTCTTTCGAGGGATTTATTCTGCATCACTTGAACTTATTTATCACCCCCCTCGTCAAGCTCTTCAGTATATCTTAAGCACACTTACACTACGTTTGCCCTGACGAGCAGTGAAACCTTAGAAGCAATGGCCCAAGTAGTCTTTAGTTAGTGCATCTAAATTTGTCGGTACATTGTCTTTAATAAACAGCTGTGATAATTTCACAACTATAGCCTATTCGCATTATCTTCATACTTTTTTTAAAATAAAACCTTTGAAAAACCACCCAATATATAACGTGTTTCGATGTTTCCTAAATGTGTCATGTTTCGCCAGCGTTTTATACTTCTGTTAACATAGTAGTATATTATTTGTGGCTAAACTGAACTTTTTACTTACATAATATCTATATGGTAAAATATTTCGTCAATAATCAACACTAATAAAATTAGAGGGAAAATGTGTGTGTTGGTAATGCCTAGTAAGAAATAGTTCTCATGCATAATGTTATTAAAGTATGTGCGTGCGAATACGGACCATTGTCCCTTTAGTGTAATTTTCTTGACTTAATTAGGCTTTGCTTGCATGAGGCGGAGGGATAACCTGCAAGTAGAACTTTGGCAGCGCTCCAGAAAAGTTGGAAATAACAATGAATGGACTATGCAAAGAATTGGTTTACTTACTAATTTACTTTCCATAATTTATGTTGTGTCAACTGCCATATCTACAGTCATGTTTACTCTCATACGCAATGAATTTTGCAGACAATGTCAGTAATAAAACCTTTCGTTATGCACTGGAGTTTTATACAAATTTAATTAATTAAGTTTTTAGGTTGTTTCATGAATATATTTCCTTCACTTTATATTGCTTTATGATTAAGTTTATTGACGTTGCTATGAACATTTTGTAATTCCTTGCGTACATTACGGCTTATTTGCTGGAATGGTTCTAAATTAAAACATAAATAAATTCCTAAAAAAATTTTGGCATTGAAATTAATAGAATTATATTTATTTAAATTATTTTGTAATAACGAAACAACAAATTCGCGTAAATTTTGGTTACATACCTAACTGGCCAACAAAACCTACGTTATCCCTAAAATACGTTGTAAATAATAAACGTAAAGTGAAATTATAAATTCCATAGTTTAGATCAAAAATAATTATTTGCACCGGGGTTCTTTAACAACTCAAAATTCACGGATTTCAATAAAATTGTTTAAAATGTTTCTCAGAAAAAAAAAAACCTTTAAAATTGACTTAATGTCTTAAATGCACCCATTTTTCAATCATTTTTTCTCCGTTAAGAAACTTCCTACACACTAAGAAATTATTTGTAAATTTACCATACCAGTGTATACGTACAGTGACAAAGTGGGGATGGTAAATTATTTTCCCATACATGCATGGTAACGTTCCTACAGTTGCTCAGGAAACAGTCAAATGCGTATGGAAGTTCCCAACTTTGTACAGTAGCGATGATAAACATTTCCGTATTTTCAGCCCGACATGTAGTATTATTTCCATACACTGTATAGGTTGAAAACTTCCATTACAGTTTGTGAAGTTTACGAGTAGTTGTTTTTACAGTGTACTTCACAAATAGAGTTTTGTAATACGTTGTGCGAGGCAGCCGGCGGACTTCACAGGAGTTCAGTCCAGAAAACTTTCTCTATCCACAGTACAGGTAATTTCCGACTACCAAGTAACCAGTCAGTGTGGGTTGNTAGTTGTTTTTACAGTGTACTTCACAAATAGAGTTTTGTAATACGTTGTGCGAGGCAGCCGGCGGACTTCACAGGAGTTCAGTCCAGAAAACTTTCTCTATCCACAGTACAGGTAATTTCCGACTACCAAGTAACCAGTCAGTGTGGGTTGCTCTAAAGAGCGGTCACATTTCGAGCTCTCAAACACCACCATCGCTCGGGTAGACGGCATCCCTGCTAGTGATTGGTAGAATTCGCAAAACTTTTCAGGCTGTCGCCATCACCGCCACATCCGAAATCCTTTCAAGCTTATTCACGAAGCGTACGTTCATACCGTCACCTCGAAGTCGATAAAGTCGAGTTTCGGCAACTGGGGGTTTCGGAATGTAAACTTTGCGTTACATTTAGAAACCTACGTTTGTAGTTTAAGTTTCGTGTCGAGTGTTGCGTTGGGTGCGCAGTGTAAACGGCTAACCGTGTATTTCGGTCGGAATCTCGCTGGAAAAGCAATACTGTGATCAAGTATGTAACTGGAAAAGCAACACTGTGATCAAGTATGTAACTGGAAAAGCAGCGCGAGATTGATCTAGAATCTAGATTAAGAGTACGTGGTCACGGGAGTTTATCAATGCACTTAAGGTGCAGAAGCTAAAGGAAACTTAAGGTGCAGAAGCTAAAGGAAGCGACAAGGGCGACGCTAGCATGCCCGTCTACAACATAATCGCCCCTACGCGTAAGGCGTGCAGTGTTCCTGCACTATGCGAGTCACGTATGTAATGGCGGGGGTCTCACTTACGTGCCGTGAAGGTCCCACAGATTAAATTACGCTCGTGTAGTTGGGGTTCTCGCTTACCTCTTACGGANATGCACTTAAGGTGCAGAAGCTAAAGGAAACTTAAGGTGCAGAAGCTAAAGGAAGCGACAAGGGCGACGCTAGCATGCCCGTCTACAACATAATCGCCCCTACGCGTAAGGCGTGCAGTGTTCCTGTACTATGCGAGTCACGTATGTAATGGCGGGGGTCTCACTTACGTGCCGTGAAGGTCCCACAGATTAAATTACGCTCGTGTAATTGGGGTTCTCGCTTACCTCTTACGGAAACTGCGCAGGCCTGATCTAAAAATACTATCATATTCTTCTTTGAATACACTTCGTATCACAAAAGTAAAAACGTGCGGGCTCATGTAATTGTCTTCTTTTACATTTTACGGCAACAAAATTGTATCCCCAGAAAATGTATTTACTGAGACACGTGTAACCGCGCAATCAACGAATGAGCAGACAACAATTTTCAGATCTACTAACGCTTAAGGTAAACTATTTAATTAGAATGGTTCTTTTCAATTACACGTAACAAAAAAATTACTATAGTTAGACCTACTTGACATTTGAAAAAACTTCGAGGATAATATCACATTTCGAAGAAGCAATGTGGGCGACGTTAAATAACTATGTAATATTTTTTTTTTCTGTTCATTTTATTTATTTTCGTCTCAAAACCACTGGTGTTATACTGGGCCGCAAAGCATAATATTGTTCCATTAATTGCTTTCTATGTTAAAATAATTCTTAATACTGCAGCATATTAGTTTAGTGTAGAGAGGCAATGTCTAGTTGAGAATATTGTTAAGTGTTCAAATTCAAGAAACCTTTCACAATCTAGTTTCTTATTGTTAAAAGAAACGCAGTATTGTATACAGAACAAATAAAATATGTACGAACACTTATAAAATACTGTTATGGAACTCTCGAACCTGTAATGTTGGTTGGAGATATTTGGATATTTTCTTACTAATAATTTGGTTTGAAACACGGGCTTTTCTAGAATTTATTATATATTATATATATTTATATTTCTTAACACGTCTTCCGTCTCTAATAAGTTGTTTGTCACCGAACGTTACGGCCATAAACATTCGTTAGAGGAGAACGAAATGAAACCTACGTTTTTTTAAATATCAGTNGGTTGGAGATATTTGGATATTTTCTTACTAATAATTTGGTTTGAAACACGGGCTTTTCTAGAATTTATTATATATATTTATATTTCTAAACACGTCTTCCGTCTCTAATAAGTTGATTGTCACCGAACGTTACGGCCATAAACATTCGTTAGAGGAGAACGAAATGAAACCTACGTTTTTTTAAATATCAGTTTACGTTTTTAAATTACCCACTAATATAAAACTGTAACTATCTGAAAAATTGAAATAAAACATTTGTATCTTAAAAATTATTATAATTTTTATTAGTTACACAATATCTTTCATCTGGGCACAGAAAAATTTTAAATACACTGAAAAATCAGTTTAGTGAAGCTAAATATGGTTAAAAATATAATTTAAATTCTTCATATGAAGAGAATGTGGCAGTTTTACCAATTATAACGAGTTTAAAAGCAATATTACAAAAACATTTTTTTGTGGTTTTCTTTATTTGTTTAAATTTGTTGAGTTTTTAAAATATGTATTTCTATTAAAATTTACTGTAATGTAAGAGAGTAAAAAATAATATGTACATATATATAGCTAGTAAACGCTTTAATGTTCATTTAATTATATATAATAGGGGTAAACATGTGTCATAAATATTTTAATAAATATTACATTGCTTTATCTAATATAGGGCATTTGTATGGATTGTCCTTAATATAAAACTAAATGTAGTAATAAGTGTTCATACCAAATATAAAAAAAAATATATATCTGGAACATAATATGAGCCTAATATAAAAAAAATTGTTGTTGGAGTAATGCCCGTGTTTTGAACCACAAATATACGATAGTTTTTATATATATCCGTGCAGAGCAACACTACCCTATATTGCTGTACTGGCAGTCCTCCAGTGGTAATGCACAGTTGTTATATTATTAGTTTCTATTGCGCGTGTGTTACGTATATACATATACGTGCTACTATAGTATAAATACACATGTTTATAAGTATAATTCTCCTAAATCAGGAGAATTCCTGATTTAGTTGATATGGAAAAGAGCTTAAGTCAATAATTTATTAATAAAAAATATTGAAATATAAAACACGGTAGATTATGCAATACTGCCTCTTTAACCATGCTTACAGGATACCTTTATAACAAGCAACTGGTACATTTCCATTACATTCAGATTTTGGAGAAATTTTTCAAACTTGTTCATGCTCTCCTGTACTTTTTGACTTGTGCCCTTCTTACCGCCAAGCAAAGAATTGTTCCAGTCAATCTTTCAGCGAGTTACGTTGAGCGCTGCGGTGCTGGTACGTTACGCCGGGGACTGTGCCATGTCTAGAATGTAGGCCTACTGTACCTCAGGGGAATGCGTGAAACAAGAGGGCGGTTGACACGAAAGGTAAAATAGACCAGTAATGAGATCAGGAGTATTTTTCCCGCACAGAGCTGAGTCGGAAGAATGTGTTCTCCTAAATTGGAAATTTAATAACAGTTACGTCAGTAATGTGTCTGTAAAACCTTAAGAATTCCAGCGTCACATTTAATTTATCCATTCTATAACTTTCTAAACATGTTATTTCTGTATGTGGTTTGCCTGTCCGCTTCACTTGAAACCTACCGTCGCGAGACATCAGTGCCTGTGCATATTAAAAGAAAAACTGCGAGTTTGTTGAGAAGTGTGTTACTTAAAACCAGTATGAGAAGTCACAAGTTCAGTCATTCCACTTTCAATAAGACTTATCAACACAAAGAATTTTTTCTAATCCGTTGCGAAAATTGCTGTAGACCGGTAATACGAGTCAACGTTTTTATTACAACACTTTGATTTACTGGCAGAAATACTATCCAAGGTTCACTGCAAAAGTGCTTTATTAACAGGGAGCATGTTGCAGTAAAGTTTATGGTGGAATATTGTGTGAATATAATGCAAATTAAAGTCGCATCTTGTGTTGTCGTACCGCGATTTATACGCAGGAAAACTGTAAAATATAAACGTTGATTTTACTTTAAAGGTTTTATTTACTTGAGCATGTGTATTTGGTGTCTCTAGTAATGTTCGTAAGAGTGCGTCACAAAATATCGCTAAAACATTTACGTTTGTTGTTGTGATTGAGGTCGTGCACAAATTAAAGTCCATGCCACGTCGTATTGCGGCATTTCTGCGTGCTCGGAGGGCCCTACACGATATTAGGCAGGTGTGCCGGTTTTTTTGGCTCTCCAGTGTATGTTAAAATAATTACGTGCTTTGAATTGAGGAAAATTGTTAACCACAGCAGTATGTAATTACGAGGAGTGTGTCCAACTCTATTCTCAAGTGAATGCGTGTGTCCAAGTTCTTCATATGCGCGCAAAAATTGGAATACTTCCTTTTGGTTTCTGGCTGACGATGCAATATGCATTCCAGTTGATGCAACCGTTTGACAGCAAAACTGCGAGAAACACCAAACTCTGGTTAATTTTCCTTGAAATGTAGTCTCAGACCCTCTGGGTCTTCCGAATGGGTTTCAACAAAGTAAATCTCACATTCAATATCTTCTAGGCTACAATGTTGAACAGAAGGCACTTCCTCTCTTTCCCAAAATTTGCGAATGGTGTCTGTTAGGGAAGCCTTAGATAGCACAAACAGTGAAACACCACTACTGGAGGCAACAGTTGCAGTCTGCCTGACTTTACCCATTAAAACCCAAGCAAATATACTCTGCAGAGCAACGGGGAACCCACATGGTGGTTGGTACCACCCATCATCAAACACATCTGGGTGTACATCAGCACCAAAAAGATCATAAATTGTCTCTGGGGTATCAAACGATGGGTCAGCTAATTCCAAATGACTGTACACATCCCTCATGTGGTGAGGAAGTGGGTGATGGGTAATTTGGAAACTATATCCTTCAAGACTAGTGCATTGGTGATTAACTGAGGCCTTTCACTTGTCGCAGATGTCAGAACACAAGTAACAGAACCATTGTTAGCAAGAACAATAGACTGAGCCAGCCCCACAACAGGAACATGAGTCCTTTGACGTTTTAACTCTACCTTGCGGACACTGTTCAGATATGAAAGAGCTCTGTGACCTTGAGTCAAGCAACACTCAAACCTTCTGCATCTTGCCACTTGCATTTTGTACTCTAACGACTGCTGTACCTAAGACGACAGTTGCCGACACATCAGTGGAAGATGTAAATGAGACTACAACTGCAGTATCCTCATTGGAAATGGAAGTGACTGCTTCTTGTTGGGTAGCAATATCTGGAGTTTGCTTAACTTGATGTGGGGAAACAGCAGTGTGAAGATGTGGGAAAATAGCAGTGTGAAGAAGGGAATGGTGTCTCGTACTACAATACATACAGTTTCTCTTCGACTTGCAATCCTTCACCTTGTGGATCTGCAAACAGTTGAAACGCAACATCCTTCGTCCCACAAACTGTATCCTCTCATCGACTGACTGACCATTGAACATAGGATACTTGTGAATTCGGTGCATACCCTCACAGGTCATGCAAATATATTTTTTTGCAGTTGCCAAGAATTAAGCTTTGATGTTTGTACCTGAAGTTACAAATTTATTTGTTGTTGATCGTGCAAAAGTGGACCCTGCTGATGAATAGTTAGCCATCATCAATGCCTTACAATGTGACTCCAGAAATTCGAGAAGCTGATCAAAATGTGGGCATCTGAATGGTCTTATGAGCTACTTCAAAATGGGTTATTGTATCTAGATCAANCGAGAAGCTGATCAAAATGTGGGCATCTGAATGGTCTTATGAGCTACTTCAAAATGGGTTATTGTATCTAGATCAAGCTTTGGTAACATACGGTTCAACAACACAAAGCTCTATTCAGTCACTGGCAGTTTAGAATTTGTCAAGGCACCCAAGTTCTCCTTAAGAATATGTACCATGATCTGCGATTTGTCAGGAGAGACATCAGCTAAGCGAGGGAGCTGCATTATATTTTCCCAATGCATCGTGGCTATTGCTCTGACATTTTGGTACGTTTCAGTTAATGTTTACCATGCTAGGTTATAATTTTCCTCACAGTGGAAGTGCTTTAATAAAGTTGTACGGCTCACCTGAAACTGACATAAGGAGATACTGATGCTTCTCCACCGCAGCGAGANAAGTGCTTTAATAAAGTTGTACGGCTCACCTGAAACTGACATAAGGAGATACTGATGCTTCTCCACCGCAGCGAGAGCTTTGCTGTTATGCACCAACGAGGTGAAAAAATCATAAAAGAGAGACCATTCTGTAAGCAACCCCTTAAAGGTAGGCAACTGCACATTTGCAACTTGCCATTGGACGAGGCGACCATTTGTAACTTGCCATTGGACGAGGCTCTGACGAGGCGACTTTGCTGTTCTCTTCCTACTTCTTGGATNAAGTGCTTTAATAAAGTTGTACGGCTCACCTGAAACTGACATAAGGAGATACTGATGCTTCTCCACCGCAGCGAGGGCCTTGCTGTTATGCACCAACGAGGTGAAAAAATCATAAAAGAGAGACCATTCTGTAAGCAACCCCTTAAAGGCAGGCAACTGCACATTTGCAACTTGCCATTGGACCAGGCGACCATTTGTAACTTGCCATTGGACGAGGCTCTGACGAGGCGACTTTGCTGTTCTCTTCCTACTTCTTGGATCACAACAAATTTTGTTAAAAACTTCCTGTATTCTATAGCANTCACAACAAATTTTGTTAAAAACTTCCTGTATTCTATAGCAGGCCTCGTCAAACTTCTCGAACTCTCTCTCGCTGGCGTCAGACTCTGCCACTGACGAGTTTCCGATGCTTGAACAGCGAGTTGCAGATAGCTTGCCTCGAAGTCTGTTTTCAGCTGCTTCAAATCGCAGCACGTTGCCTTGGAAAGTCCCACACGTCTCCGACTGTCGCCAACTTCATCGGCCGTGGTCAGAAGTCTGTTTGTACGGCACTTCACGAGGCGCAAACGGTGATGGTTGGAACACTGCGCCGCTAACCTCAAAAAAAGCTCTCGTTCACCACAAATCGTGAAAATGATAAACAAGGCACTTATTGCATAACAGAAGTCTAGTGATTAAATACAGTGGTATTTGTATNAGGTACATAGTTGTTTCAGTACCGCATAAAGCCCAATTCCGCTCACAAAGGAATACCGAGAACACGTCCACTGTTTGCGGTAGTTATCGATGAAACTCTGTTACATGGCTCGAATAACGCGTATCCGGCCTAGAGGACTACAATATATCCTTCGTAACACATTCCAGCTGCGTGACGTCCAGACGGAGTAACGATAACTAACTGTTTTCCTCCACAGATGGCACCACAAGTCAAGATGGCCGCCGGCCATGGCACTCGCAACATTTGGCTCTAAATTTGAATTTGAATCAAAGTTAATATACTAAACGACACAAATAAAAACAAACCTAAACATCCATGCTTACAAAATAATCTGAATTTTTTAATGGGGTTATCATACACTGAAGAGTCAAAAAAACTTGTATAGGCATGCGTATGCAAATAACAGAGGTATGCAACCAATCAGAGTAATGCGCTGCGGTCGGCAGCTAGATCGGTTACTGCTGCTACAATGGCAGGTTATCAAGATTTAAGTGAGTTTGAACGTGGTGTTATAGTCGGCGCAAGAGAGATGGAACATAGCATCTCCGAGGTAGCGATAACATTTGGATGTTCGCGTATGACCATTTCACGAGTGTACCGTGAATATCGGGAATCCGGTAAAACATCACATCTTCGACATCGCTGCGGCCAGAAAAAGATCGTGAAAGAACGGGACAAACGACGACTGACGAGAATCGTTAAACGTGACAGACGTGCAACCCTTTCTCAAATTGGCGCAGATTGTATTTTTGGTCTGCCCTGCAGGATTCATGGTGTGAATTGCCTCCTGCATACCTTCGGACATTAGCCGAGTCCATGCCACGTCGTCTTGCGGCACTTCTGCGTGCTCGGGGGGCCCTACACGATATTAGGCAGGTGTACCAGTTTTTTTGGCTCTCCAGTGTATGTTAAAATAATTACGTGCTTTGAATTGAGGAAAATTGTAAGCCACAGAATGGTATAAAATAGCTCACGAAAAATATGGACATGTCGAATTACATCTCAGTGTGGTGTAAAAAGTTTTCAATAACTTACTTTTATGTCTACTAAACATTTAATAAGGTGTAACCTTATCAGATCTGCGGTCTTTAATTTTTTGTAATGAGTATCTACTTCTCATGTTCGTTGATGCTACCTTACAAAACCATGTGAGAGAACCAGAACACTTCCATATTAGGAAGGATTTAACTGGTAACTAAAAAAGAAAAACAAGCCGCGCAATGATGATCACGAGTAGGAAGGAGGGGATCGAAAAACAGGACAGGACATAAAGGAAACAAATGGACGGCCGTAAAACTAACCGAAAAGTGGCAGCGATTACCCGCCGAAGGAATCTCGTTACCGAATCTTGATTGAAGAGACCATGTTGAGGTGACTGTTTGGCCACTCCCTCGCAGAGATTCGTAGACATGGCGAAATGCTAGCTGGGTTTGGGAAGAACCTCTGTGCCTGTAGTCGGGTTCTCCACGCATGTGTTGGACTGGCATTTATGTTTGAAACGGCCAGTTATAAAACTAAAGTTATGGTAACATAAAAATAAACGAGTTATATATCGAAAACACACAAAATTCGGACAAAATACAACAATTGCCTTAGATTTTATTTCCTATTTCAACTACTCTGCAGATAAGATTCTAATATTTAAAAGTCAACTGCTGTTTTAAAAATAACACACCAGTTTCGATTAGATTCCAGGTTTTCACACGAGGATAAAGAGCTGGACGTTGACAATGCCGGTGGGATTTTCTCGGAGTGATCCTGTTTATTAGTGCCACTGCATTCCGTCACCTTTTCATCCACATTTCGTCTCACTTTATCCATTCTCAAGGTTAGCCCGGAACGAAAGATTAAATTAGAGCTTTGTTTGAAAGCGGGGATACCTGTCATTTGCCGAAAAAAAAACTTTTTGGCAGAACTTTTGCTGAACGCTGGTTCTGCCAAACGCTCGTTCTTCTAAACGCCTGTGCTGCCAATCACATGTTCTGCCGAACTGTTTTTTCCAAACGCCTGTACGTAGCTGCGCGTTCAAGGTCAAGAAGCGAGGGAACGATACGGGCGACATTAACACGCACCCCTAGCGTCTCATCGCCTCTACGCGCGAGGCGTTCAGTGTTCCAGTCGTGATGCTGTACTGTGCAAATTACACCTGTGTGACTTTATTACACGCGATGAAAGCCCACAGATTAAATCATGCTCGGATAGCAAAACTTTTCTCTTACCGCTTTAGGAACCTGCATAGGCAAGCTTTACAATGGCAACATTTGGCAATTCCCACAATTTTTTTCTTCATGAATACACTTGATATGATGAAAGTAAAAAAAAATATATATCGGGAAAAATACTTTTCATGTTTTTTTTTTTTTTGCAAAAAGTTGTAATTAAAGAACATTTATTTAGTGAGATACGGGTATTCCCCGCAAACAGCGATTTCACAGAAAATGTTTCAGTAAACCGAGAGAAAGGTTTGGTTAAGCCGAACAAATGTGTGTTTGTATATGGCCAAATAAAGATATAGTTGCTCTAGCAAAACATTTTGTCGAATAAACGAAATCTGAAATTCAACAAACTTCATTTGGTTGAGCTAACAATATATACACTTGAACCACCCATACCATGCTGCTGGGCCAACAAAATATCTGCTCGACAACCAAATGCTCGGTTAGATCAAACGGATACATTTGTTTGGCCGTACGCAAACACATATTTGGTTTCCTCTACCAAATCTTTCTCTCAGTGTACATACTCCTCTTAAGAGAATTTTTTTTTTCGGCGAGATGGCACCGCCCTGGAACTGGATCAGCGTGCATATGAGCAGTTCTCCCGAGCGCTGCTTGAGCCGATGTTGCACGGAGCCTGCCTCAGGTTGAGCGCTGCTTGAGCCGCTGTTGCACGGAGCCTGCCTCAGGTTGAGCGCTGCTTGAGCCGCTGTTGCACGGAGCCTGCCTCAGGTTGGAGTGACTGCCCGCAGACATGGCATCTCGCGGGATGCGGCGTCGAGAGTTGTCGCTGCGATTACCGCAGGCCGCCGCCTTCTACTACACAGTAGCGATTGCACACTGCTCGCCAGACACCCCTGCAGCGAGGGGTCGTTTCATATACAGGTGCAGCACCTGTTGGGCTTCTATTTTCCCGCACAACTCTCGTGTGTTTGGCGTTCACCAGGTTTAACTGCTCTAGTCGCTAGCGGGTAATACTTATTTATTTGGTTCTAATTATATAATCTTTCGGCCGTAGCATAGCATTGCAGCTAGAGGTCTATCGATATTTAAAAAAAATCGATTACCGAGATAATCCTAACCGTATAAGAATGTCGACACAATTATTTAAATAAAAACTCCGACAAGAAGTGTGATAAAATAATTTTTTTTTTTGTAATTAGGAAAGTAATTTCCACTGTTAATTAAAAAATCAATAAACACATTCCTCTACACAAAATCGGAAAGACACGTGGCTATATTTGTTTACCTTATAGATCTGAAGCGTGGAACTTGTACGTTACACATGCGCTTCCCTTTACGAGAAGAATTCAGTTATACGGGGCGCTGTAAAAAATTATTTCGTTTTAAATATATTCACTTACTTATTTTTAAGTGTGAAGAAAAAACACGCGAACACTGTGAGAAAACTTATTTGCCCCGCTCGCAATAGCAGGAACCATGATGTCATGCCACCTTGACCTTGACCTTTGACCACCACTTCGGACACCTACACCAGGGATGAAGGAAAAAAAGTTATATTTTGTTTATAAAATAATAATGGGAACACTCGGAGAAAATCCATTTGCCTCACTCACAATATCAGGAACCATTACAACAAGCAACCTTGACCTTGGATGACGTCATGTGACCTTGACCTTTTGCCACAACCTCTAACGAAATCTACTGCTTAAAACAAAAAATAATCACAATTTTTTTTTAGAAATTTTACAATCGCAAAAAAAATTATAAGACCTCGGCGACTGAAGACGGGACGAAGACGTAGAGTGATTGGTGTGTATTTTTCAAGGGATTTCTGTTTGTAATATTTGTTTGTACTGGAATTTAGAAAGTATTGAATTGAATTTTTATAGTTGATATTTACACAAGTATTTTGAGCCACGTAGTTTTCTGTCAACGTGCAGCAACAGTTTTAATTGAATATTTCAGGCACAATTATAAATTACTTGGCAGTGATTGCCACATTTCATGGCTTTCAAATCTGAACTTTTCGGACACACCGGAAATCTCGCTGTAAGGTATCCTTCCGTGTTGTATTCCACCTGTTTCATTTCCATTAAAACTTAATTTCATTTAGAATTTTATATTTCTTTTCGTCAGTATTTTCAGATAAAGCTTTTAATCGTATGTCTTAAACGTTACATTAGTTGGACAACTGCTGGCAAGTTAGCTACTAAAGAAAGAAGGGAACTATTTTTAAAGACCTTTTAAACTAATTTTCAAACGCCGGAAATGTAAATAAATCTATTCATATCGGAACGCATACAGTTAAGTCGCTACAGCAATGGAGACAAATACTTGGTGGAAATTCTACGTTGGGTTAAAGTCACAGGTAATAAGATAAAATAAAGTTCATTGAGTCCTACGCTGACAGCGTGTGGGACACAAAAATGCGATGAAGGTATCCGGAATCAAATATAGATGTAAAACAATGCAGGAAGGGATACTGGTAGTTGGAAGGGTCTGCTAGTTTACTGACAGAACATTTTCGCTGACTGATACCTTCCTCTGCATATATTTCTCTGGCGGTAAATGTACACATTTAAATGCGGTGCAAGGTACTGCATCAAAGTAATGTAAATGAGCAAAGCCTCATTAGGTAAAAGTGAGTATAAACGTGTTCATCACTCCTGTTACTAAAATATCGTAAATGTCTTTCTGTAGACGACAGTTAACAAGACTGTACCAGATGGTGTAATAATGCCGCGTTGCTTGTTAACTTGCAGCAGAAAGATAAGTTATTACATAGCGTGTTACCTAACCTAAAATTCACTTGGTCCAAAGACACTTGGCCTAAAGTGCTTGAGGTATAAAAGTCACTTTCCCTAAAGTAACTAAGCCTAAAGACACTTTGGCATGAAGTCACTTAACCTGAAATCACTCTGTCTGAAGTCACTTTGCCTGAAGTCACTCTGCTTATAGTCACATGGCCTAATAATCTCTTGGGCAATAATTCACTTGGTCTAAAATCGCTTGGCTAAAAATCCACTTGGCGTAAAATTCACTTCCCTTATAGTCACTTGGTCTAAGGACACTTGTCTTGAAGTCACTTGGCCCAAAGTCACTCGGGCTGAAGTCACTTGGAATAAGTCACTTTCCTAAAATTATTTTAGGCCAATTAAACTTAAGGCTAACTGACGTGTATCCATTCGATCGTAGAGTGGAGGGGTTTTGGAGACTCGTAACAACGAGGTCTTGAGAGCCTATGAGGGTGAAGCGAAGCGAGTATGGAGCTGTGCCGGAATGAAAGAGCGGGGAAAACGAGAAAATCCCCAAGAAAACCCGACGACCAGCGGCATCGTCCCTCACGATTCCCACTTGAAAAAATTCGGGATTGTCGACCCCGCCGGGAATCGAGACCGGCTCACTTATGTGGGAAGCGAGCGCTCTAGCCATTGCGCCACCACGGCTGCCAACTCTGGCATGCATACATTATCGTTTGTCGGAGAAATAAAAGTTTTCAAGCAGACGTCACTTAAACAAATTGTTGGGCATTTTTCGAATAGAAAATTCTCTGCTAGATGCACTCAAGTCCTTTGACGGGTTCTGTAAAAGACTCTTGACGGAAATTTCATTTTCACAGACGTTCAAGTGAAGTGACAGGCAGCCGACTTCTACTCCAAGAGAAGAATGTTGCCGACGAGTATTCGAAGCACACCTGGTTCGCATTTTAGCAGTACACCCCTCCCCCCTCCTTTTCACCACACAAACGTGACACGACGTTTAAAGTCGCACTTCACGGAAACACCTTATTTAGGAGACTCTGCATTCGCGGTTACTGCCAACTTGTATGAAGCTCTGCTGAAGTTATACTTTCAGACTATTTCTCCGCCTCATGCAAACAAAACTTAACCTAGTCCATAAAATTACACAAAATTTTCAACGCACCGCATTTGTGCGCACTCAGTTCGATATTATTTTCCATAATAACTATTTATTACTGGGCATTACCAACACCCCAATTTTGTGTGGGGTTTAAGTCATGTTAATTTTTGAAACAAATACTATAATTTACAAGTATAATATTAGTAAAAGTTAAATTTAACAAAAAAAAAAGATACTTGCATGTTAACAAACGTATAAAACGCATGTGATACATGTCATATTTAGTAAACAAACAAATNCAATTTACAAGTATAATATTAGTAAAAGTTAAATTTAACAAAAAAAAAAAAGATACTTGCATGTTAACAAACGTATAAAACGCATGTGATACATGTCATATTTAGTAAACAAACAAATACTTCATACATGGGGTGATTTTTCAAAAGTTATATTCAAAAAGTGGTAAGGCACGAGGAATAGATTCTACTGACAACTTGAAGAAGCTACTGGGCTGGATGTAAATGCTCATCGGGTCGGTAAAAAAAAACTACATGAAATAAAAACAAATACTGAGATAAACGAGTACAAGAACGAACTTTTTGTATTTTGTTATGTTAAATTGCGGGACCCATAAAAGACAAGACGTTAACGCGTGAACCTACAATAAACAAAAAAAAATCCCCGGGTATGGATTATTATCCCAGTTCCTTTTATCTTGCGCCAAGACGCACGAGTGCAACAAGTTATCACAGTCGGCGAACTCTCCGTTGGTTAAGCAAGGGTCTACATTCTTTATCGTAGTAAATTACGCAGTCCTAATTGTAGTCTACATTCGAGGGCAGAGGAAGTAAAATGGGTTGCCTTGTGTGTTGACGTTCTAACCTGCCCCGCATGCGAGTAAACAACTCCAATGATAGGGTGGCAACTTAACGCCATGGAGGTTAGCGCACTTGGAGTACCGTGTGTCATTTGACCGAGAGCAGTCAAAAAACTGTTGCTCTATGAGCGAAGTACTAATTATTCCAGTGAGTGAATTTTAGTTATTTTTCCGAGGTTTGTTGCTGGAGTCCAAGTGCAATCCACTAATGTTCGTGCCAATCATTACGGAAATTATTATCGATGGTTCACGATTAGTTGAGCGATTTTGAAATACTACTCTGCAAAATAATTCCATCTCCGTACCTGCACGAATTTAAACGAGTGCACGGATTATCGTCATCTCAGTAAAGTTGGCAGCGGTGAAGAATAAATAGTTCCACGTCCAACCGATGTATTGGAAATAGGATGTTTAAATTTGTACATGTTTAGATAAGAGTTAGAGTAAGCATATAAGAAATACTTCCAGGATTTTCCCCAAATTCACCACAATGCTTGATTGACGCATGAACAAAGTTATCAGGTTCATGGTAAAGTTAATTTATGGTGTAAAGAGGAAGCATAGATTCCATAAGCTACTAGATACGGGATTGTGTATTAGTACACTCTCAATCTTACTCAGTGATTTCAATCAGCAGATTTATTTTACTGAATCCTCAGTCGATGAGGATGTTATCTACTGGCGAACAAGCGCAATGTACTGAGGTTTTACTGCCATGCCAGCGCAATTCACAAGTAATTAGTATACATCGCTCTTCCATCAGTGAGTACCAGCAAATAACATGACCAGCAGAATTTTACTGATTCAAATGTAGGAGGTTAAACAGATCTGCACTGATTTGAAGCAGTTTTAGACTGTATGAGCTCCAACCCTCCTTCGCGGCGAAGCGTGTTTGATTCAGTGGGGCCAACCACGTTTCCGTTGGCCGATGGGTTTTCTCGGGCGTCTTCCGGTTTCCCATTTACCTTTACATCCACCGGTGTTCCATCTGCACCTCACTTCAATTCCACAGGCGCTAAATACTTCATCTTTTATGTGCTGGGGACGCGGTGGTGGAGTGGTAAGACTATTCGCCCCCCCCACCTTGTCGAACCGGGTTCGATTCCCGGCGTGGTCGCCCCCGGATTTTCGCTTGTGGAAATCGTGCCGGACGATACCGCTGGTCGGTGGATTTTCTCGGGGATCTCCCGTTCCCCCCCTTCTTTCATTCCGGCTCTGCTCCGTATTCACCTCGCTTCACCCTCATCGGCTCTCGAGACGTCGATGTTCACTCACTTGTATGTACCGCCTAAATATCAGTAACTCCTTATTAAATAGGATTTCTTGACGGTTATCGCTTTTTCACGAATTTCATACCGGCGGTATAAGTTACTGTACTTTTAGAACTGAACTGAACGTCGCGAGTTAATTTTTCTTAGTTAATTCCTGTACATAAGAGCCCCAGTCTCTTCTTAAACGTATACGTAAACTTAAAGGAGGCACAACTAACCAGTAAAGAGAAATGCATTTTTAACTTAGTATCGCAGTCCGTTTTGGCCCTTATCACTCACAATAGTTGAGAAATATTAAAAAGTTGCACACAATTTAAACTTTTCAGAAGTTAAGAGGGAAAAAAATGGCTTGTGTTTTCCGGGGTTGAGAAACGGAACCAGTTAAAAAATATATGATTTCCAAGTGAAAACCTTAAGTTAATATGACCATGCAGAACAAGCAATGAAATGTTGTAACAAAATCATTTAGTTACATAAATATAGTGAAGGAACCTAGACGTCAAGTACCTGCATAAAGTTCAGAGTGAAATATTTTTTATTTATTGTGGTGTTATAAAACTTGAAAATTGTTTCTTAATATCCCATTTTCCAACGATTTCTATTTGTCCACTCATTAGCTTGTAGGTTGCTCTGCTCCACTGAGAGATAGGTTTGTCCCAGCCCACAAAATACTTGTTCACATAGGGTCAAATACATAATTAGGAGCCCCAACAAAATATCTTACTTAGCAAACGAAATTTGAAAAGCAACAAAATTGATTTCTGTTCATCCAACAAGTTACACGCTTGAATTGACAATCATTTTGTGGCGGGCTTAAAAATGCTAGACTGTCAACAATATATTTAGTTTGAATGAACTGTATATATTTGTTTGGTCACTAATTTGTTTGCCTTCGTTCGAAAATACAGCTCGAGAATTTGCCTGCCTTGTTTGTGACAGTTAGGATAGTAACCGTGTTCGTTAGTGTATTCATTGTTGCTTAATAATAATATAAACGTTCTAATAAAACAATGCAAAGAGGAAACTATAAAGTAAAGCTGTAAAATGTGTAAGATTTATTTGCGGACGTTGTCAGGTGTTGAAAATGTACGTGTTAAAAACATTCTCATTTCACTTGTAATAACTTAAGCCGAGGTCACTAGGGCGTAACTCTCGGGCGCGTGCTATGTGGGTTCGACTGTAGCTCGGGAATTAGCTTTTATTTTTAAATAATAACCGCAATTGTTAATGTACGTAGAGCCAAACAAATCTTTATTTGTACCAACCAAATCTTACACTCCAGAGCGAACAAATAAAAACAACAAAATAAACTTCTTTTCGCTAACAAGATATTTTATTGTATGTGAACACTTTATTAGGTTGCGCCGAAAAAATTTTCTTTTATTCAACTACACCCTTTTTCTTAGGGTGGAATGAAACATTGCTGTTTGGACTTGTGTCTATGTCCTCTTGCAGGCTATTTACGGTAAAGTGAGCATTTTTTGAAACCCCTCTCATTTGGAATAATAGTCAATAAATATAATTTATTTTAGCCTTACACGTTAATTTCCAAGAGCATTGGAATATACACACTGTGTCTATTACTTGCATGAAAATAATTATTTAAAAAGTTCGTTAAAGGATAAAAAATGTCTGGAAGGAAAAAGTGCTCACTTTACCGTGGACAGTTTATAGAACGAGAAAGTGCAATTTCTGGCGATGAGTTAGTTTCCTTGCTGCACGAAGGTGCCACAGACAAATGAAAGACCCTCGAGGTCGTGGTAACTGCGCGTGTGTTGTGGGCGGTCGTCACCGTTGTTCAGGCGTTCTCACACACGTCATTCCTTAACATCGAGTCCCAACCTAACAGCATCACTTAAAATAACTTAGGTAGGTGGAGTGGAGTAGTGAGATTTGGGCGGCTCTTAATATCGAGGTCTTGAGAGCCGATGAGGGTGAAGCGAGGTGAGTATGGAGCAACTCAGGATTGAAAGGGTGGGGGAAACGGAAGATCCCCGAGAAAACCCTCTGGCCAGCGGCATCGTCCGGCACGATTGAGAAAATCCGGGATTGACCACACGGCTGGTTCGCCTTGGTGGGAGGCGAGGACTGGAATGCCATGTCATAATCCATTTTAAGCTATGCATAGGAAAAATTTATTATACAAAAAAAAAACCTATTAACTGCTACAAAAAAAAATATATTCAAAATGTCTTTATTTTAAGCGATTGTTAAAAATTTCAAAAACATTTCATTGCACAATTTTTAAGATTTATAGAAGTAACTGATTATGTTTTATTTCAACGTGAATTGTCTCATTTCGGAAAGTGAGTTAGTTTTTATTATATGAACGCCCCTAAACACTTGACCTCCCAAAACACTTACTGTGATTGTGACATAGGCCTAGCATTATGCAAAGTATATTTTGTGGTATAATATTTTTTATGCTAGTAAAATAGTACTTATAAGTAATGTCTACAAGTTAAATACAATTTCATACAATATAAAATAATGTATTTTTTTGGTCACCAACATTCTTACGTATGCAGAAATGCAACAAAAGGGAAAACTGTTTCCACCGCTCTGGGTATTCAATTTTCCAACCGGCCTACTAGAGTTTAAATACGCTGAAAATTTCCTTAAGGGTTCGCAGTTTATTAAAACCATGAACGTCGTACCACTGGGAATAGGACTAAATGAAGTTTCGAGAAAACTAACGCTTAATTGAAACATTTCATTTGCAATTCAATGAGTGGAACTGAACAGTGGTTTTGCCCAAGCGCAATATTTGGCTAACGACCGACGGTTAGGACCATGCGTGAAACAATTATTAACTGAAGCTTTCAGAATGACTGTATTCAAATGAAGGCCCAGTGGAGCAAAAATTCAGAATTGTGCGAAAACAGTGAACAAGCTTAATTAAGAGCGCTGGGAAAAAATATTTTTATGGGTGGTTCTAAACACTTTTCAAGTTACATGCATTATTTTTTATTTTAATGTAGCTAATATAAATAAGATAATATAGACCACATTTTCTGTAGATTAACGTATGAAAATCATAATCACTTTTTTGAAAGCAAATAAAAAAATTGTTACTTACGGAACAATTTAATAAAAATAAAGGAAGCTTAAATGTATTGATTTAATTTATTCGAGACATCTTTAGTAAAAGTTATTTTATACGTATTCAATGATATCAGCATGTCAAATAATCGAGAACATTTTAATTATATGATTAATTAATACAATTTTGTTTTAAAGTAAATATAACGTACATTTGTAAAAGGGCGGGCCTTTTAAGTTCAAGTGTTAATGTAATGTCAACAAAGAGTAAAAGCAAATAATAAAATTAACAGTAAAAGCTAGGGCAGTTATTTTATATATATGTAAGAGGGTTTATTCGCCCAATATAAGGAAATGGGATTTTACGGAGAGCCGTAGTTTTTCCGTAAATAAGTAAGGAGTGTTGAAGCCACGAACAACTGGCGGAGGTCACGAGTGTAGGAATAAGGGACAGGAGTCAGTAAGGCTATGTGAACGGAGATATCCAGGCCGTAGAAATGGACTGTTGAGAGACTCTCTCCGTCAGGCCAGCGGTTCGCAGCCGAGACACGTTGTTCCTCGAGAGTGCGGCGTCGTCATGTTAGTTGCATTATGCTTGGGCGAGGCCAGCGAGCCTCCACAGCAAGAGGATGTACACTGAAGAGCCAAAAAAACTGGTATAGGCGTGCGTATGCAAATAACAGAGGTGTGGAACCAATCAGAGTAACGCGATGCGGTCGGCAGATACATCGGTTACTGCTGCTACAATGGCAGGTTATCAAGATTTAAGTGCGTTTGAACGTGGTGTTATAGTCGGCGCATGAGAGATGGGACATNTACATCGGTTACTGCTGCTACAATGGTAGGTTATCAAGATTTAAGTGCGTTTGAACGTGGTGTTATAGTCGGCGCATGAGAGATGGGACATAGCATCTCCGAGGTAGCGATAACATGCGACACCCCACACGGCGAGAGTTGCTACCGAATGGCTCCAGGATCACTCTTCTGACGTTAGACACTTCCATTGGCCACCTAAATCACCAGACATGAACATTATTGAGCANGCGAGAGTTGCTACCGAGTGGCTCCAGGATCACTCTTCTGACGTTAGACACTTCCATTGGCCACCTAAATCACCAGACATGAACATTATTGAGCATATCTGGGATGCCTTGCAACGTGCTGTTCAGAAGAGATCTCCACCGCCTCGCACTCCTATTGATTAGTGGACTGCCCTGCAGGATTCATGGTGTGAATTGCCTCCTGCATACCTTCAGACGTTAGTCGAGTCCATGCCACGTCNAGTGGACTGTCCTGCAGGATTCATGGTGTGAATTGCCTCCTGCATACCTTCAGACGTTAGTCGAGTCCATGCCACGTCGTCCTGCGGCACTTCTGCGTGCTAGCGGGGCCCTACACGATATTACACGATATTAGGCAGGTGTACCAGGTTTTTTGGCTCCTCAGTGTAAGAGGCGGGCGATCGCCTACGCATAATAGTTGCTTATCAGCAGATTGTGCTTGCCCCGCGTCGAGGACACTCGTGTGACGGAAGAGGGAGACTATATGATCTCTCTACCGGGCTGTCCCGGGGTTTGCTTGTTCGCCACTCGTATTCATCGGAGTCGTCTGCGAGGCAGCTCGGGAGAAGACATCATCAGTCGGTTGCGTACTTTCGTTGATGAGAAATTGGCTCTTTAATAATTTGCATTAGTATTTGAGGAAGAGTTGAGCTAGAATTTCTAGTCGTTGAGATTCAAAGGATAATTGTTCAGAGAGATGGCTTGCGCGCATTCTAAGTATTCGCAAGTAGCTTGGCC
Organism: Clitarchus hookeri; assembly: GCA_002778355.1. Taxonomy (NCBI): domain Eukaryota; kingdom Metazoa; phylum Arthropoda; class Insecta; order Phasmatodea; family Phasmatidae; genus Clitarchus; species Clitarchus hookeri. The sequence continues at coordinate 296,917 of NQII01000441.1, forward strand.
TTACCCAACGTGTGGGAGAAGTCGTTATTGCTGGAGGAGAAATAAAGGAAAAATCGGAGCACATGTGACGGTGTAGGCAAATGTAATTTTCATGTAATTATTAACATAAGGTTAAGGTGTTAGAGTAGTACTTATTATCACTCTGGTGATGGCATAAAATGTAAAAAAGTTAAAGATGGGCAATGTTTCCCATAGTAAATATTTCATGTATTCACGTAATTGATTAACCATGTATGAGTAGTTATCAATCGTTTGTAAGTAGTTAATTGTAGGAAGTATATAACGTTTGCAATAACAAAGATTAAATGGCGTAACGTGTACCTACGGGACTTTCAGCGGTGACCTGATTATTTTATTTGTGGAAAGTCTGTAGGAAGGTTCAATGCAGGGCCCTTAAGTAGTTGTGTGTGGATCTGATGCGTATATTTTGAGATGCAGCGCTTTGAAAAAGCCTGTTTTTTAATAACTAATAGGAGTATTCTGAAATGGTGTTTATAATGTAGGATATGTGATATCTCTAAAGGGGTGCGCGTCATTTGGCCTAAAGTCACCTAGACTAAAATTATTTGGCCTAAATTCACTTGGCCTAAAATTATTTGGCTTAAAGTCACCTGGTCTAAAATGATTTGGCCTAAATTCACTTGGCCTAAAATTGTTTGGCTTAAAGTCACCTGGCCTAAAATTATTTGGCCTAAAGTTACCTGGCCGAAATTCAGTTGGCCTAAAATTTACTTGGCCTAAAATTATTTTTCAAATGGCGGGTACCCCTTGAAAGCACCCAACAGCCCTCGAATGAAGTGTGTGTTCTTTTCGTAGATTAGCTTATTGGACACACGTTGAATAGTTTCGTTGAAAAACGTGTATTTCCAACACACTGCAGCGTAGTTCAAGCGCCAACTAGGCGGCTGTGTAACGCAGTCCAAGCACGTGGCGAGGTCTGGATCCTAACGCAGACGTCTTTTACCGCCGAGTGCCTCGCAAAGAGAAGGAAGTGACGGAGATGAGGTGAGCAGACGGATACAAGTGCGTCCTTCCTCCTGCGAGAGTTGTAGAGTGTGGTCACGTCCTTGCCGGTCTTCCAGTCTGAGCGACCGGCAGAAAACTGGAGAAAGAACCGCGGCTATTACTTCACTGCGACGCACAGCGATTGACGTGACCTCTGTTTCTGGATGTATTCCTGACCTCTTCGCAACTACACTGCATTCTCGCCATAAGTGGAACCTTCCCCATCTGTATCGTATTCTTGGCTTATCTAGTTTGTTTATATTTTTAAAAAAGAACATTCTCATAGTTTATCTTTACTCAACTAACTATTGACCTCATGCTGACCTACAAACAAACTTTCTACGCTTACACAATTAATTAGAAATATCAATTACGCGTATATAAGACCTCATTTGACGGTCTTTTTGTGAAATAATACCAGGTGTGAAAATCTAACATTTTTCCATATTTAGTACATCTTTTATCACATTAGGGACGTGCAAAATTCACGTCGTTCTTTATCATCGAGATAGACGTCACAGTTTTGTAGATGCTAGAGGCGGCATCATTTGTTCATTCGCTACTGTCCAGGTACAAAGCCGGCTACTCTTCTGACGGCTAGCCACATGATTCGCTCACACATACATGAAGTAATTGCTCACTGGAGCAGCGTTACCCAGGGCTTGTCAAATTGACGTGACCCAATCATAGAGCAGTGCAGACCNTGTATTCCTGACCTCTTCGCAACTACACTGCATTCTCGCCATAAGTGGAACCTTCCCCATCTGTATCGTATTCTTGGCTTATCTAGTTTGTTTATATTTTTAAAAAAGAACATTCTCATAGTTTATCTTTACTCAACTAACTATTGACCTCATGCTGACCTACAAACAAACTGTCTACGCTTACACAATTAATTAGAAATATCAATTACGCGTATATAAGACCTCATTTGACGGTCTTTTTGTGAAATAATACCAGGTGTGAAAATCTAACATTTTTCCATATTTAGTACATCTTTTATCACATTAGGGACGTGCAAAATTCACGTCGTTCTTTATCATCGAGATAGACGTCACAGTTTTGTAGATGCTAGAGGCGGCATCANCTATCATCGAGATAGACGTCACAGTTTTGTAGATGCTAGAGGCGGCATCATTTGTTCATTCGCTACTGCCCAGGTACAAAGCCGGCTACTCTTCTGACGGCTAGCCACATGATTCGCCCACACATACATGAAGTAATTGTTCACTGGAGCAGCGTTACCCAGGGCTTGTCAAATTGACGTGACCCAATCATAGAGCAGTGCAGACCCCCCCCCCCCCANAGCTGCTTAAAGTATAACCTGCTACCTAATGATGACGAGAAATCTGCAGGTCTCTACCTATTGTTATCGTGCAAAACCATTCGCATCGTAGAACAGTGACATTGTTTACGTTGCCTACAGGGAAGACCACTGCGCACCGACACTTGCAGTGTACAGAGACGTTTCGCGGTTTGTTCACACCTTTTGAAACAAACCTTTGAAAAATCACACCATATGTGACACGTTTGGTTCTTTCTTGGTTCTGTTATGTATCACAAGCGTTCTATACTTGTGTTAACATTACAATACTTTATTTTAGGTTTTGTTGTAATTTTGTTTATATATTATTTATAAATTCTATAATTTAATTTATAGTTAACATGAATTAAAACAGTGAGAAAATGAAATGGGCATGTTGGTATTGCCTAGCAAGAAATAGTTCTCATACCAAATATCATTACACTGAGCGCGCACGAATGAGGTGCGCTGTCCCTCTTGTGTAATTTTCTAGACGCGGTTAAGCTTTGTTTGCACGAGACGGAGGAATATCCTGGAAGCATAACTTTAGCACGGCTTCAATAAAGTTGTAAGTAACCGTGAATAGAGAATATGCAACGGATATGAATGGGTTGGAAGGACTTTTTAGTTAAGCACTCTCTGTAAATTCAGTGTTTACTCATGTACGTGTACCTCAGTAAATGAATAGTCCTGGAATACGATTTTTTTTCNACTCTCTGTAAATTCAGTGTTTACTCATGTACGTGTACCTCAGTAAATGAATAGTCCTGGAATACGATTTTTTTTTCCAGGAAAGTAAGAAACTATCATTTACAGCTGCCATTATTTACTTTTAGCGTGTAAGATATATCCAAANAAGTAAGAAACTATCATTTACAGCTGCCATTATTTACTTTTAGCGTGTAAGATATATCCAAAGACAAAAAAAAAAATATAGTAAAAATGGTAAAAAAAATTTTTTTATGGTTTCTGTGCTATTTTCTTATGGGAAAGAAGAAAAACAAACTAAAAATTGCACATGTAGTTAAATCCTTTAACTTTCATGGCGTGTAATAGTATTGTTACAAGGTGCCGTGGGGGGCGTATTCGAGTGTGTAAGGGGAAGAGGTATTAACAAAAATAAAAGAACATAATTTGATATTTAAATTACNAAGTAAGAAACTATCATTTACAGCTGCCATTATTTACTTTTAGCGTGTAAGATATATCCAAAGACAAAAAAAAAATATAGTAAAAATGGTTAAAAAATTTTTTTTATGGTTTCTGTGCTATTTTCTTATGGGAAAGAAGAAAAACAAACTAAAAATTTCACATGTAGTTAAATCCTTTAACTTTTATGGCGTGTAATAGTATTGTTACAAGGTGCCATGGGGGGCGTATTCGAGTGTGTAAGGGGAAGAGGTATTAACAAAAATAAAAGAACATAATTTGATATTTAAATTACNTGGGGGGCGTATTCGAGTGTGTAAGGGGAAGAGGTATTAACAAAAATAAAAGAACATAATTTGATATTTAAATTACTCAAACAGCTATTATTTACACGTTTAAACTATCTATCTCCACTATTATTCTTGGTATTCTCAATTAACGCAATATTCAATGTCTATCACAAATCTAATTAAAGTCCTTTTCACTTTACCAATATTAGTTATACTCACTCTACTCACTCTCATTAAAACATGTTCAGCCTGTCTGCTGCCATCATTTAAAATGTCTTACACTTGCGCATCCAGTTTAGTAGTCCCGTCCGCCAGTCTCACTCTTCACTGCACCGATACTCGCAGTCCGCAGACTTCACTTCCGCTGGGGCCGCGGTGGATGAGCGGTTAGCCTGCTCGCCTCCCACCAAGGCGGACTGGGTTCAATCCCCGGCCGGGTCACTCCCGGATTTCCGCATGTGGGAATCGCGCAGGACGATGCTGCTGGTCAGCGGATTTTCTCGGGGATCTCCCGTTTCCCCTGCTCTTTAATTCTGGCGCTGCTCCATACTCACCTGAATCACCCTCATCGGCTGTCAATACCTCGCTGTTAAGAGCCGCCCAAATCCCTTAATTCGCTCATTCCCACCCGGTGGTCACTTTCGTCGCCACTTGTCGGTCTGTTGGGTCGTTGCTTCTTTGTCTTCGCACGCCTGTCGCCTAGGGTCGCACGATCCTCCGAACTCTCAACTCTCCAAACTGTCGGCTTGATTTTATATTATTAACTACTCTAAAACTAAGTGTTATATGAGCCCGCAGTAGGGACGGGAGTTAAGTGCGTCTCAGGGCTAAGCCCCATACGCCTACAAGGAAGGGAGTATCATGCAAGGAGACATGCATCACGACAAAGAGGGATTGGGCTGCCATGGCCAGATTGTGGCCATGACAACCTATAGTTAGAAGAGAAAGGGAAAAACTGGCATAGTCACCGTAAAAACCCTTTCGACAGGAAAGAATTAAAAGTTGCTTCATGCATTATCATGTTTAACAGAAAATGCTACAGGAGACAGAGGATAGGAATCATGCTCTTTATTATGATAGGATAAAAGTGCTAGTAGAGAGGGGGCGGGCATGTCGGCTTGGAAGCCCGTGTCGGCTTAAATAGTCTCGGTGGGCCGATCTAGAAGGTTCATCGCACCCCGAGTCTCACTGAGAGAGGCACGAACAACGAACCAGAAAAAATCCTTTCAGACAATAGCAGAAATTAAATCCGCTGAGCTCACGAGCTGCGATAGGCTTATCGCGGCGCTCTTAATGCGATGAAGAGCAGCGACCCATTACAGTATCCTACTGTCACTGATCTAATTTTCGATAAGGTCAGCTACACAGGATTACATAGAGCAGCCTTGGAAGGTTCGTCGAAGTGCTTACTTATAACCAGATGTGACCTTGAAGCATTTAAAAATTTTTACTGGGGGGTTCCCCTTAAACATACTGTTACACGCTCGCTGCTTTGCATCCCGTACGAGCGAGTGGAAGTGAAGGACAGCAGTTATATGATAGCGGTGGCAGCAAGTCAAAGGATTGTTTTGAATGAACAGGCGAGCGATAGGCCGGTGGCCACGTGTCTGTTACAGAAAGCGAGCCGACACGATAATTCTTTTTGCAGCGCGCGCTGCTGATCCTGGTTGTATTGATTTCTGCGTTTATCTGAAGAATGCTCTGGATTACTGACTTCGTTCTCTCAGCGTGACTCGGGGTGCATTGAACCGTCCAGATGGCCAGGGCGAACGATATAAAAGAGTGACAGGCCTCCGAGATGAGTAGTTGATGAGTGAATGAGTGGCTGAGTTCCGAGCGATAGACGACGAGCAGCGAGAGAAGTGACCAGCGGAAGGGAAATCTACGACTGCGAGTATCAAGCAGTGAAGAGTGCGGCTGGACTATTGGACTAGATGCGTGAGTTAGAGACCTTACAATTGGTGGCAAAATATATACTGATACACATGTTAATAATGAGTATGAGTTAATTGACTGTAACCGGAGACAATTAAGAAGGACGCTAATTATAGTTGAAAGAGAGATTACAAATTGCGCTCACTTTTAAGTAAAAAGAGTAATAGTGGAGACAGATAATTTAATACTGTAAATAATTGGTGTGTGAATAAATTAGAAATCAAATTTAGTTCCTTTACATATACAAAGACCTCCATCCCTCACGAACTCAGATACGCCCCTCAGCCGTCCACGTAACAATACTACAGTCGCGCCGGCCAAAGAACGGGCTTGGATCCGCCTACCCTAGTGAAAGAGAAAGACAGAACGACTTGCAAAGCACCAACCACAGGTAGCTGGCGGGCGAACCTGCAGGCACTCCCTGCCTCCTGCCGTACCACCATCGTCCGGTTGATTCCTCTCCCGGGGAGAAGTGGCTTGACGTTGGCAGAGCTCCCAGGTCGTAAGTCACAACGCCGCTGCTATAACGGAGTTTATTTCGTCTGTGTACAAGGCGTGATATTTACCGTAAAGAATAGTATTAATACTCGTCGCACGTGGCTGCAAGTAACGCAGCGCCTGACCGCGAGGATGGGTTATTATCAACTCCACCACACCCCACCACTGCAATCCCAGTCCGTCAATCGCTCCGGGGGGAGGCGGCCGGATTTATCCGTGCGAGTTATCGACGGATTATCCGAGGCGCAATGCTGGCTCGGCCCGCGGGACTATAGATGGCGTCATAACCCGCGTGTCGATAAAACGTAGCGATTTATGGCGCGCCCACGCCGTTGCCTCATTCGCGGCGCCTTTTGTTGCCGCCGGGAACAAAAAACCACCGCTTGTCTCTGGAGTCCGGCCGTCGGGGAACCGACCCGCCGCCATGTTATGACGTCACCCAACTACCATATTGAATCCAAGTGACCTTGAATTAAGACCTTTGACCGTGACCCCATGACCATAACCTCAAACCCAAAAAGTTACAAAATTAAAAATATGTATATTTATTTAAGTTGTTTAAAAAGTATAAATATTTTTTAAAAATTATTCAAAACTTTTGTTTAACAATTTATTAAAAAGTTTATTTAAAAACTTTAAATTTCCAGAGGTTCCATTAGCACCATGTCCAGCAGACGACTGACTCCCCTCCAATCAATCACATTGTAATAAAATTCCTTTCCCCTTTCCCCACTACTTTTCTCATTCTGACGAATGCACGCCACACATCATATTAGTTTTTTTCGTTTGTCATTTAATTACATTTTCATCACCTAGGTGACACTAGTGTATTAATTATCGATTTCGCCGCCAGAGGTGCTATCGATTTAGCCACCATGTTGGTTGTTGTTGACCTTTACCAATGATACTGAACTCGAAAAATCGGGAAAAAAATACAATCCATACAATTGTTCATTACTAGCTGGCACAAAAAGGGGCCGCATCGACCAACCACACTAGCCAACGACTAGCTCCACCCAAGACTAGCTCCACCCGACTAGTTCCACCCAAGACTAGCTCCACCCAAGACTAGCTCCATTCAAGACTAGCTCCAGCCAAGACTGGTTCCTGAAGAGACTGTCTAAGCCCAAGACTAACTCCTGATGAGACCAGTTCCTGAAAAACCGGCTAGAACAACCGACAAGACCAATCTGGCATACCACCCACCTATATTAACAAACAATGATGGACAATCTCAAAAAAATTCTCTAATAAGAGTCTCGTAGCTAATATCTTCGCAGAATCTTCGCAAAACATTTCTACCAGAGCTAACCATACCAAAGGACTATACTAACTTACCAAGTCAACTTACTAGGCCAACTGACCAGGTCATCCAACTAGTTGCGAAACATTCCTCAAAAAAATATTCCCCTCATTTTATTCGTTTACCATATAGAACTCATCAATTTTAAACGACCCGAAGAAGGCATAATACTTCAGATCGAACCATAGACCTCCTTCTGCATGCACAAACTTCAATTTGATTTAAAACGGATTCTCTTAATTGATAGTTTGCCCAACTGAATTAATAAAATCTTTCAGAGAAGCAGAAGGGACTCTATAAGAAATTAAACAGACATTACTATGTATGTATAAATATTATTTATTTATTTATTATTTACATTCTATTATTCTAATTATTGTGTACATTCGTACATTTCTCAGATGTTTGCAGATCATGGATAGTAACCAACAGTCTTATTTGATATATCCCGGATCCTTCTATTTATCTATGATTGAAAATATCTCAGCAATACGTGAGAGATTCCAGTGTTTTTGAAGGTCAATAAAATGTCTAAGTCTGTCAGCAAGTTCATTCGCATCTTCGGGAAATATGTAACGAGCGTTCTTGACGCCTTCTGCATTCTTCGCATCACTTATCGAAGGAAACTCGTTGGTGAAATGTGTGGGAACGTCGAGAAAATCGGCATCACCTTCAGTACTATCACTTTCTTCATATTCATTTTCATCAATGCTGCCTTCATGATCGTCTTCGCCTCCTATTTCATCCCCAATATCAAGTTTACTTTTCTTTGTGGGAGTCGCATGGTAATCATCAGTGTTTAGAGCCGACGATTTTTTATTTTGAAGTTCACCGATTTCACGCGAAAGTCTTGCAAGTGTACATTCCACACATACTGACTCAACCATGCCTCGTAGGCCTCTAATTCCGTCATTAGCATTAACGGTCTCGTCATAATCGTCTGCGGAAACAGTACCCATCGAAGCAGCAAGAGGTATTGACGAAAACACTTTCTGGGTCTCAAAAGAAGAATCCTTGCATATCTTGATGTGTTCCTTCATTACATCACCTTACATAAACTGTATGTGGCTATTGTGGTAATGCTTCATCATGCGAGTTCCCTCGCCGTCTGCGAACATGTTATGTAGTGTATTAGCAGGAGGTATCGAAGTCATCACATGCTGTTTCTCAGTGTGTGAAAAAACATTACATGTAACAGCCTTTATGTGTTTATTTAAGTTATCACGGCGACTGAACTGTCTGGAACATTTATAGTAGGTAATAAAAGCATGGGAGAGGTTCTTTAAACAGTCACTTTTCTCATGTCGCCGCGCACTGCTACTTTTACTGAAGGACTTGGCACAGTAACAGCCTTGTTTTCCATGTAATTTTTGGGCAGTCGTTGAATATATGCATTTAGTAGTATATGACATACCCGATTTCACATCATCAGTGACTTCCATCGCCTTTAAGAATACATGAATTCATACACTTTAATCTTGCCGACTAACTCCTGCCAAGATATTACTGATTTGCTGGTTTAATAACAGCCACCGACTCCTGTGGAAGGAGCCAGTTGGCATTTCGCAACCGCCGTGCGACTTACTTCTCGGCATAGAAGATGTTGGCGAGTCTGTCGCCAGTTCGAGCCTCGATAAATGGTGCTTCTTCGATGGCCATGGACATGCTGGTGAGTGAGCGGTATCGATGGTGAGTTGACTTGGATAGGTTAGTTTAGCTCGAGAATTCGTCTGGTAATAGCTTGTCAACCAGCATCTGCCATGTGCAATATGACAAATGGCAGATACCCGACACGACCTTAAATGGGTAATGGTCAACTTCATCGACATCTAGCATGGCTGACGAGATGGAGACCGGCTGACCTAGCGAGGGTCGGTCGTATCGGCAGCTTAGTCGATCCACCTGTCATCGAACCCTGGACCTCCAACATGTACATCTTTAAATCATTTATTTATTTATATTCACAATTTTTTAGTAATTATTTTTGGTGATTTTTTTAATTTGTAAGGAATTTTTCTAAGTTTCAAGGTTATACAAGGTCATGGGCATGGGGTCAAGGTCAAGGCCACGGGTTGAGGTCAAGGTCACCTGGATCCATGGCGGCCGGCCGGCTTCGGCTCCAATCCCGTATTCCTTTTTGCCAGTCTTCCCCAAACTATTATATGTACTAACGTGCGTCCAGTGTGTTGATCTACGATAATAACACACTTCAGACGAGGGCTGTTGAGTGATTTCAAGATGTCACGCACATTAGAATCTCCTTTTCTGAGCAATCCGCAATTGCTAAGAATGGCTTTTTTTGAAAGCGATATATCTCAAAATATATGCCCCAGATACATACAGAATTACTCAAGGGCTCTGCATTGAACCCTCCTACAGACTTTCCACCAATAAAACTGTAACGTGGCGTACGCACGTTTCCCTATTCAACGTTTGAACTTGCTTTAACTAAACAGTTTTGAGTCCTGAGCTATGAAGGTGCAAACATTTTTCCGTCAGTGAGTGTAATTTTGGTGCCCTTGTCGTCATCCGCCGCCGACGCCACGAGCTGCAAATTTTGGCGGACAAACTTGTTCTAGGCCTCAGTTGATTGTGAGGCTGCTCCCTCGAGTTGGCTTCCCCCCCCTTCGCTGCCGATGAACTTTGCGCCGCGCGTTTCAGGGGTGGGTGCGTCGCGCTGGAAGAGGGGGGTGAATTTATATGTATGTATACCGGGTCTGGCACTTGATGGTCGCTCACTTCTGCGGGGTCGTCATGGGTGCTTCAGCTCATATTCCTGGTCGGCATAAGTATTTGTAGGGGTCCACGGCAACGCTCCCCAAGGCATGCAGTCTGGGTTTTTAAAGGTATTATTGTTGGAGGCAAACATTTTGTCGGCTTTGGCCGTTTGTTCTTGATTTACCTAATAACCGCGTTTTTATCACGGACTGGTGTAATTTTTCGTCTGCCAGTAATTTATAATATTTCTGTTAGGTCTGAGCAGACTAGTGTGATTATTACTGTAAGGTACCAGGCGGCAGGCTGGTACGCTCCCCTACCACGAGGCGCCCTTTCCCCTTAAACCTTTTCCTGATGTTATGGTGTGATCAGGCCTTAGCTGAACGGCTTGCCTGATCACACCTTCAAACATTAAACCTTGGAAACGAGCGGGATTGCAACGCCACCATTTGGTCGTCGACCCTTGCGAAAGAAGACAGTTGCAGAAATCCCCTCCACCGGTCACTGAGCGGGGCCGCAGAACCACGCGCTTGATATAGGCCGGCGTAACACCCGGAACAGCGTCTTTCATATTTAGTCCTTTGGGCGACACGACCAGCGAAGCAGACCAGGAAGATGGGTGTGTCCGGCCGGCGTTAACCGTGTCGTTTCCGTTCTTGTTTCTTAATTGAGTTTTGATAGCGTTGCGCATCAAGCCCGAAGTCAAGGAGTACCATTTTTAATTGTAATTCGTTAATGTCTTCTTGTTTGACTGCTACTCTCGTGTGCGTCGTTTCGTTAATTTTTCATTGCCTTTGGTATAGTCGTAGGCCGGCCAGGAGGGGATTTTGGTTGCCACTGATATTTAAGATTGTTTTTGTCCCAGTTGTTTCACCTTTTCCAATCAGTACATATTTAAGTCATTGAATGTCGAGAATTTCAAATGTTGCAAATGGGGATTTAATAAAACATTTGTGTCTTTTTATATTTGTCTGTTTCTCAGGCAAAACAAACAAAAATAAATATTGTATTGTGCCATAGTTACTACATTGCCTTATTGTATTACTGTAAAAACCAAAATCCAATTATTGTTTAGTAAATACTTTCTTCATACTTTTCTTGTTTTTCACACTCATTTTACCTCTACGCACCGTCACACTCCGTCATACTTGAGTCTGTGTAGGCCATTATGCGTGACACCATAGTGTCCCATTGGTAACAAAAAAAATAGGGTCACCGCTGAAAGTCCCATAGGTACACGCAGCACGACGAGAACACTGCGCGCCAGTTCAGAGCCTTGCGCTTAGAGGCGATGGCGCACTCGATGCGCGTGACAGTGTCGCCCTTATCGCCTCCGCGCTTCTCGGCCTCAAACGCGCAATAAAGCTCCAGGAAGGCGGGAGCCTTAAGGGAGAGACACTGTCATTAAAATTAAGAATTCAAATTAGTTATTTGCAGAATTTCAGAAACTATAGTCCGTTCACGCTTACTTCGTATTTTTTCTTAAACCCTGCCAAAGTTCTGCTTCCAGGATATTCCTCCGCCTCAAGCAAACAAAGCTTAACCGAGTCTAGAATATTTCACCAAAGGGTATAACGCACCGCATTCGTGCGCACTCATTGTAATAATATTTTGCAGGAGAACTATTTCTTACTAGGCATTACCAACACACATTTTTTCTAGCGGTTTTTAATCATACTAATTAGAAATAAAATTTTATAATTTCTAGATTAAATATTAATAACATTTCAACTATACATAAAATAATGTGTTTATATGAACGTCAATATAAAACGCTTGTGATACATGGCCTACGCAGGAAACAACCAAACACGTCGTACATGGGGTGATTTTTTAAATGTTCGATTCAAAAAGTGCGAAGAAACCGTGAATATGCTATACTGAAAAAGAAACAGCAAATTTATGAATAGTGTTAGCTTATTTGATATCTGCCATCTCTGAACATTTGGCTGTTAATAACATAACAAGTAATTAGGCTGCACACCTGGCAGACAACCGACGGTATCCTCTCAAACTTCGCATGTTTTCTCGAGAACCAAGGAAACATTTGTGTTTTTATAATCCACACGTGATTATTACTTCATAGCAATCGATAAACACCCGCGTGCAACACACGTTTGTTGGTTAATAACATGGCGTCCCACAATTTCTTAATGATGGGCGATGCTGTTACCCGAAAAATGTTCACACCTGGCAGGTGTCAGATCATGCTGACACTATTATGGGATTTATTGTTTCATCTTACGTAGTTCCTGACATTTTACAAACAACTAATTAAAAATCATAATTTTCAAGGGCGTGGCCCTGTCTTGATAATCACGTTCGGTCACAGATAGTATTGTATTTCCTACATAATTTTTAGCCTACTTTCCGAAGGAAGGAAGGGCTTATGAGATCACTTCCTTTGTCTGTGTGTGTATGTGTGTGTAGGTGTGTGGCTGTGAGTGTGTCTGTAAGTGGGGATGTCTCCCTCCTTTTTTTCCCTTCAATTTTTGAAGGCTTGAACGGAATTTCACCAAACTCGGTATACTTATAGTGCCAAGTAAGGACACCTGACCTTCATAGTTTTCAACAACGCCGGGAACTTACTTTCAAAATGACGGCCGTTTTAAAATTTAGGGCTATATGTCATACCATTAAACCGATTTAAACCAAATTTTGTATGCTTACAGTGCTAGTTGTAAGCATTAAAATCAGAGGTTAATATTTTTATTGGTCCTCCATTTTGTAAGATAGCGTTACATGAGAAAGTAAATCTTTTACATTATATCTCGAAAACTAATTAACCTCTTTTCGCTAAATTTGTCACGTACGTAATACTATGTTTGGCCAGATAAAGGCAAGTGATTTAACTTAATTTAAAAGTTATTTTAAAAATGGGGGCCATACAGAAATGTAATGTTTATTTGGTATAACTACCATACTCTTTTACCAAATTCAACCAAATTTTGTATCCTGACAGTATCTATTACAAGCATAAAATGAGCCAAAAACAAATTTTGTCCACCATTTTGTGAGATAGTGCTACATTAATTAATTACCTTTTTGTGTAATTTATTGGGAAACAATTGACAGATTACTATCAAATTAGGCAATTAAGTAGTACTGCCACTGTTGATATGAGCAAATATAGTTCAAGTATATCAGATACCTATTTTAAAAATGGTGGTGATCTAGCTATTTTAGCATAGTATGCTATATATGCGAAATCATTTTATCAATTCCAACTTAACTTCGTATGTTGGGAGTATATATAACAAGCATCAAATATGTCTACGAGGCTCCTCTTTTGTCATCCTTTTGTAAGATAGTGTCACACGAATAAATAAAGTTTTTATGTCATATCTCGGGAAACAATTGGCCGATTCCTACCAGATATGGCAAGCAAGTAGTACTGCGATAGATAATGTTAACTAATATGTTTTAGGTATATCAAGCACTTATTCTCAAAATGGTGGCCATATAGCTATTTTAGTTTTGCATGTTATATCGTCGAAACCATGTATATAATTCCGGCGATACTGTGTATGATGGCTGTATATATTACAACAATAAAATGTGCACACACAAAATCTCTTTTGTCAGCAATTTTGTAAAATAGTAACACTTGACAAATTAAAATTATGTGATCTCCGAAAAAACAACCGATTTATTTCAAATTTGGCGAATAAGTTGTACTGTGGGAGGCTGTATAAATTTATATGTTTTAAGTATGTAAGTCTCTTATTTTCTGAGTGGCGCGTATACAAACATTTTAGCTCATTGTGCTATATCTACGAAACTATGTAACATATTTAAATTTAACTTTGTATATTATATCTATGACAATAATCAAATGTGCTAATATATAACCTTTTTGCCCTCCATTTATGAAGATCGGCGCTTGATCAATTGAGGTTTTATGCCATATCTCGAGGACCAATCAACCGATATGCATACAGAGATCCTCCTTTGTCGGATTTTTTGCAAAGTAGTTACAGGTGAGTAAATTGAACATTTTGTCATATTTGCTGAATAATTCGACTAATTTCCAAAAAATTTTGCACACCTACAGAAGGCCATGTAAATTTATATGATTGAAATATTGCCAGACAATAATTTAAAAAATGGTGAGCATGTAAATATTTTTTATGTTTGTCATATCTATTTAACAATTTGACAATTTCAATCAATCTTTTTATGCTGACATTGTCTATTACAAACATCGTGCACAGTGTCTCTTTTTAAGCAATTTTGTGTGATAGCCCCGTTTAAGAAAATAAGATTTTTATTCCTTATCTCGGAGACCAATCAACCGATATCCATCAAATTTTTCTCACTAGTAGTGTTATTGTAAGCCATGAAAACGTATGTGTTTCAGTGGCTCAGACACTTATTTTCAAAATGATGGCCTTGCAAATATTTCAGGTTAGGGAACCCTATAATTCAAAACATTACACTGATTAATCCGAAGTTGATGCTCCGAATCCTACCTCCGTGATGCAGTTGACTGCAAGCTAGCTTAATTTTAAGAATTTTTCTGAATTAGAATCCTGGGTAAGTAATTCGTGTAATTTAATTATTTTTGTACTGTTTCGCATGTTTCTGGTTTCATATCTAATGATATTGATGTCAATGAGACATCAACGCCTACCTACCATCTAAGCTTTCAAGAACTTCACTAAAATTAATTTGCCCCCATATAGAGAAAAGTATGTTAATTATTTATTAGTAACTTCTCGTTTTCTAACGAATCCTCTCACAAAACTCAGGTTAAAACTGTATACAGGTTAAAATGTTAATGTTTCATAAATATTTCTTCACTGTTACCAAAAAGGATTTTAATTTGTATTGCTATCTCTCAGTAGAGGAAAGGATTGTGATAGAAATTGAAGAAATATATCATTATCATAGTTGTTGATAGGTAGAAAAAGTACTACAATATCTTATTGCGGATGTTATATTATTAGTAAATGCACTATATATTTTTTTTGTATTTGTACTAGACATTATTAAGAAACCAGTTGTCAAACACATTTTTGTAAAACTACAAATGAATTGGAGTAAATTTCACATGACCTTAGTATGGAATGTGCATACCGAATGTTTTAATTCTAACAAACAAGTGTTGTAGGCATCAAGTTTATTATAATCATTGAGCTTTGTATACAAATATGTAAGTCCTGTAAAATAATATGTGGTAAATATATAATATTTCAACTGTAAAGCTATTAGAAAATCTTTTGCAACTATTTTAAAATGAATTGTTTCAAACAAGTAGAGACATTTTTTACTGTGCGTGGTTGCTTGATAAGCATGCAGAGGGGAGGATATATCAGCTAACATACGACCAGAAGTTTTACGCTATAGCTAATAAATAATATATAACAATTGAGTGCTTAATTTACTGTGAATGACAACATACTGCACGCAATTTCAGAGCGTTAATGTGGAAAATAGACTGCTGAAATGGCTCCGTGTTCAGGAAGTTATAATTGATGCAGCGTGTATCGTAAATTACGGGAGCGTGTAAGAGAAAGAGCCAGTGTGGACAAGAGAGAAGTAGAATGCGCTAGAGCAGCGCGCCTAGCGGACGTTATAGAAGGCTTTTGGCAACGTAACGTTACTGTCATTTAACATACTCATTTTGCACAACAAACACACTACCACAGAATTCGCCCTTCGATTTTTTTCAAAACCCCCATTACGTTCAACAGAGCACTTGCTGCATCAATTTTCTCATTCATTTACACGTCAGACGAGAAGCAATTATACTTAATCAAAATTGTGAAGATTAGGAAAAATCACTAATTATGGAAAGATTATTTTAGATTTTTAAAGATCATGCCTTCAACAAAACTTTGAATTGTGAGAAGTTAATGTAATTAAAAACGTGTTCTACCTAAATGATTATTCGCACATTAGCAACATGGAATATACTAGAAAAGCTCTATAGATATTAAAATTTAGGTTAAAATATACGATATAAAATATAAGAATAAAAATATTCGTGACACGAATAAACAAACGCGAAGGACTCTTTTATATGGCATATTTATATTATGTGAATATAGTATATACTTTGTTTGAGTGTGCAATAATTTCTTTAATGCCGAAGTTGAGAGACCGTAGAACCTAGGCTTCGGTTATCTTCGGTAAGGATTCGTTCTCCCTTCTCGAGTTACGAGGGCCTGCCACTGAACTGAACTACCTCACCCCTTCGTGCAGTGGCAATAGACTCACCCGACGCTTCCTGGACTTCTGCGCAATGTTTCTTCATTTGGATGTCTCTCTACAACGGTGGTTCTGTTTCTTATAGTGCCTGCCTCAGGCACTCTTCTCATAGCACGCGGTGGTAAACTCCTAGACTTTCATACGGGAGGACCCGAGTTCAATTCCCCGGTACAGCCATCCTTATTTCGGTTATTGTGTAATAACGGGTTTTTCACATTTTCCGAATCAAACTTTTGAAAAATCATCCCATGTATGGCGAGGTTGGTTGTTTCTTAAATCTGTCGTGTACAATCGTGTTATACTTTTGTTAACATAAAAGTACACTACTTTGTTTTTTGGTTAAATTCAACTTTTACTTACATTATATTCATAAATTAGAACATTTCATTTGTAATTAATATGAATAAAACCAGTGATGAAATACGTGTGTTGGTAATACCTAGAGAGAAATAGTTCTTATGAAAAATGGTTGTTAGGGAAAAAGTAACTGGTGCCTCAAAAGTGCTCACTTGACCGTGAAAAGCCTAGACTTACATTATATTAGCTCGTAGTTTTCTCGTGGTGAATGCTCGTCGACTGCGCGGGGAGATGGCTACCAAGCTTATCAAGAAACGAAAGAAGAGCGAGTAATTTGGCTAACGCGTGTGCGCAGCTGCCGTTCAAATTTGTTCCTGAGCGCACCCGGGATAATTCAGATTTGTTGCCCGCAGATGTATTTTACCGACAGGATGAAGTTTTTTTTTTCGCGGCAAAGTTTTAACATTTTTAATACGGATTTGCTTCAAAACCTAAATCCCAACGCGAGTTTATTTTTATTTCATTTGCTCTGTTTCCATTTTTCTTTTTTGCTAATATTGCAGCAGGCGTCCTGCGATGAAAAGAGTTTTCAGGCCTACCAATTTTGCTAGTCAGTTCTCAAACTTTCCGGACTGAAAACTTTTGCGTTTTCGAGGTGTCTGCAAGAAATGGACCTTGCATTTTTTTTATAATAGTTTACACATGATGCATTTAAATTAGGATACCACCACATCACCTGGCAGGTACGGTCTTTCGTGAAATGTGAGATCACGAGCAAACGTTTGGGGCCGCGGCGGCTGAGCGGTTAGACTGCTCGCCTCTCAACGAGGCGAACAGGGTATAATACCCGGCCTTGACACTCCCGAATTTTCAGAAGTGGGAATCGTGCCGGACGATGTCGCTGGTCGGCGGGTTTTCTCAGTGATATCCCGTTAGCCCCACCCTTTCATTCCAGCGCTGCTCCATTCCCACCTCATTCCGCCCTCATCGGCTCTCAAGACCTCGTTGTTAAGAGCCGGCCAAATCTCTCGACTCACCTCACCTCGACTAGATAACTTCGTGTGGCCTTGTTACTGCAGACAACTTCCATTTAATTAGGACTTCTTTATTTTTAATCGGTGTCAGGTCAGGGCGTGTAAAACAGATTCTCATTTTCTCACAAGCCGGTGGAAAACATTTACAAAGTAGAGCATATCTCTGTATAAACTCACATTTCTGTTGGAGAATTTAAGCATTCTTGTGACAATCATTTCAATGTTTTGAAGTTTGACTCCCGTGTCCCTCTCACTGTAGACATATTGACGGAAAAATAAGCACTTCTGAAATCAACCTCCAAAAATTCACCGCCCGTTACTGCGTGCACGTTAACGCAAATACTGACTGGCAAGCTGTATGTAAACATATGAAAGAGGTAGGAAAAATATTCCCATGTCTTGACGTCGTATTAGAAGTGTGATGTTTAAGATTTTATAGGCCCTGAATTAATTCAATTCAATTTCTGATTGTTTCATGCAAACTCGCATAAAAATGTCCCATTTACAGTTGACTAATGCATGAATGAAGTGATTTAGTTCGTAGCGATATTAAGTTTACGTATGTTGGGGTGGAGTGGGGAGATTCTGGCGTCTCTTAATATCGGCATCTTGAGAGCCGATGAGAGGAAAGTGCCGAAATGCGATGCAAGCGCGGGTTAAACGGAAGATCCCTGAGAATACTTGCCGAACAGCGGCGCTGTCCAGCACGATTCCCACATATACTCTCAACATGAATCAGTGAGAATTGAGCCAAATCAGTGAAAAGAGTGAGAATTGAGCAGCTGAAAATCATTACCATATAACCAATTAATATAGCGGTTGAATTCCACGGATTTATTTGTGATTTCCCACTGAATTTCAAGAATGTCACTGCTAGCAATCACTTGTTCCCAGTTAATCTGCTTGATTCGCCGGCCAACATTAACTTATCAACTGTCTTTCAGTGAAAGATTTTCACTTATTCATACCACTGATTCTGACTTTAGAGTGTACGAAAATTCGGGAGCGACCCCGCCAGGAATCTTACTCTGTTCACCCAGGTGGGAGGCGAGTAGTCTGACCACTACACCACCGCGACCCCTTTACGTGTGTTGGGAATATACGGAGTAGGGTAGAAAAGTACGTCATAAGCAGGGATGCACACTTGGCCGTGAGCAGCCCACACCAGGGGATTGTAGGCCAATGGCGCCCTCACTGTCTTCTACATTGAGGTGTAGTTGAATGAATATCTGCAACCGCTGCCAAACCCGTCGCTACAGTACAGTTTTGTCATAGAAAAATTAAGTCTCGCAACCTGTTGTCCCTTAAAATATCAAAATTGAAGGAGCCTAATTAGATTTTCCAATTATAGATTATTAATGAGCAAGTTAAAATCATACAAAAAATAAAAAGCTGCCTTGTGTTATGACTCCGAAGTGCGCCGTTTCCCAGGAATTCATACATTAAGAAAGTCCACTGAGAGACATTTTTTTGTGAAATATTTGTTTGCGCGTATTCGCGTATCTCGGTAACTAAATGTTCTGGTAATACGAATTTTTGCGAGAAAAGATACAGAAGTATTATCTATGGTTGTACGTTTTTATATATAACATATTAAGTATATTAATGGAGGAAACAAATCGTCAAAATGGTTCAATATCGCATTTTTAAAGCGTGCCTATGGAGTTTCCTTAAGCGGCGAGAGAAAAGTACAAGCATACGGGCGTAGTTTAATCCGTGGTCTTCCATCGCGTGAAATAAAGTGCCATTGTTTCATATCTAATTGGCACAGTACAGCTTCACGACGGAAACACTGCACGCCGTGCACGTAGAGGCGATGAGGCACTAGGCGTGCGTGTAACTGTCACCTCTTTTGCTCCCACGCTTCTTGACCTTGGACTCGCAGCCGTGGACTTCTCGTAAGTGTTCGCGCAAATTTCTGGAAAACACATTTTCATTGCTTTCTATATGCGCTATGTTGTTGCTGTTATAGGTTTTGTTTTCGTTTGTTCTTTTTGTTAGTGCTACAGTCACAAAACCTCTGTACCTATTCAAATTGCATATTGATTGGCGTAATACAAGGCTTTACTTTTGGCCTCTTTGCAGATTACCTACGAGCATAACTTTATGCTTGCCTTCGTTGGTTTAAGTTTTTTCCCATACCCTCGACATTTGGCTCACTTGTTGCGATTAGCATTACTTCAGTGAATCATCCCACAGTAACTTCATCGTCAGCAAACACGGCCATACTTACTTCTTATAATTTTGTTAGGACATTGTGTAGGGTTGTTAGGGTTCTCTTCGGTGTCTTATTGGAGGGCGATGTTGTTGTTTAATTGCACATTTTACTTTGATTTGCTATCACAGGCAGACTTGTTCACCCACACATTTGGTAGCCATGCCAGTTTTTCCGACATTACAATACCTACCACTGTGGTCTACATTTTCTCATACAAATTCTCGCAGAAGTCGTGATCTTTATCAGCCCGTGCTGATATGCTTGTTTCATTATGGTTTAAGCTACGTTAGATGCTTAGTGATCAGAATCACTGCAGGTCCACAAGCCTGGAAATACGCACAAACACAAGGCGACGTCCTAAAACAATAACGCAGCGCAGTCGGGGCTACCTCCGCGCCAGACTTGTCTCTTCATTAACCGCCACACACACACGTCACATCCGGTCGCCAGGATCACAGCTCCGAGTTATTCACGGCGGCCCGCAGCTCACAAGGTCCTCGGCGGGAGGCAGACGGGGCCCCTACAAAGGGAGGACGAAGGACTTTGTGCCAGTCGTTATGATTGGCCGGGCCCCAGAGGTCCACCCGAGCTCAAAGGACTAGGGCAGTGTGCTTGATGTGGCCGCCCACATGTGCGCTTTTCGCGTCGCCGAGTTCAGCTGGCGTGGCTCATCTCGCGTTGGAACGTCGCTTCCTTTCGCTGATGAAACAGTGCTTCGCCGCAGAGTACATCTTACGCCTGCGGGAAAATAGGGGGCCGCGGTGGTGTAGTGGTCAGACTACTCGCCTCCCACCTGGGCGAACAGGGTTAGATTCCTGGCGGGGTCGCTCCCGGATTTTCGTACACTCTAAAGTCAGAATCAGTGGTATGAATCAGTGAAAATCTTTCACTGAAAGTCAGTTGATAAGTTAATGTTGGCCGGCGAATCAAGCAGATTAACTGGGAACAAGTGATTGTTAGCAGTGACATTCTTGACATTCGGTGGGAAATCACAAATAAATCAGTGAAATTAAACGGCTATATTAATTGGTTATATGGTATTGATTTTCAGCTGCTCAATTCTCACTGTTTTCACTGATTTCGCTCAATTCTCACTGATTCATGTTTAGAGTATATGTGGGAATCGTGCCGGACAACGCCGCTGGTTGGCGTGTATTATTTTTTTCGTAGTACTCTAAAGTGTATTTAATTTGTGTATTTTTAGAAAACATACATTTAAATATATATAATGTAATCATTGTAGGTAAATGTGTTTACTCCAGTGAAATAAGTTTCGCTATAGTTTATTCATGATTTACTTCCAACATTTCTGAGGGTGTGTTGAATTTAAACTTTCGGCACAGGGTAGATAAGTAGGCCTATAGAGATACGAAATGCCGCGGCAGCTTCTTCGATGTGGCGTACCGATTCGCTGATTGTCAATGCGAGGCTTTGTGAACTGGCCTCTTCTCTGATTGGCTATTGCATACATAGAAAGGCACCCTATTGGCTGGACGAACGGCGTCCCGAAATTTTGCTAGCCAGTGGTGCCTTTTCTGCTGCCTCGTGTGGCTGGGGTTCGCGGTAGAAGTGGACGTTTCGCCTCTGTACTTTTAATTACTCTGTGTCTTCGTGCTGCTCACTTCTTATCCTTCATAAATGTGAACAGAACATACATTATTATGACAAGAATTCGAAGGAGAAATCAGTGCTCCGTATATGAGCACTTTACATGTATTTTCCGTATATAACAATGAAAAGTGTTTCCAGCAGTGCCGCCTGAAATCCTAAATATGTTGAATGGAAATTTTTACAATACGAAATATTGATTTCGTAATATTTTACGTAATGTGTTTTGATAGGTATTATAGTTTAGCACCTTTCGCATAATTTTTATTATTTTATGAAGAGTAACGTTTATTTACCGTCGTTCTCACGAGACCGTTATCTGGTCTGTTGCATTGACATTCGCTTAGCTAGCATCGAGGCCCGTGTTGTACGAGGACGAATCCTGCGGTAACGGACTGGCCACCCGAAGGCGTGGAACTTCCTACACGCGAGCAGCACCGTAGGGGGTCTCTTCAGGGGCGGAGTGATGCGACGGTATCACACAATTAGCAGCGGTTACCTGCTACAGGAAGTAACGTCCTACGTGAGTTACGTGGGACTGAGATGTGTGCGTGGACGCCGAGCTTACCTTGGTGCGTGGCGCCCCGTTAGACTGCTGCTCCGCCAGCACCTCCCTTCCGGCTTTATTCTTCCTCGCTGCCGATGGAGATCTTCCGTTGGTTTCGCTTATTATACTTCCTCGTTCTCTTACGAACGGATCTGGGGGGATTATTCCAGCCATTACCAGCACTGCTTCAGTAGATACTGTCCTGCATGCTTTTGTGAACGCAAGCAGTAGGTCTACAGTTCTCTGTGAAGTCTCTGTGCATCCACTACTATATCTTTCTCTTACCACACTGCAGATCCGTATAATGAAATTCCCAGGAAGAATCTGTAGTGTAATGGTATCTTAGTTTTAAATTTTAAGTCCTCGCGATATTGTGCTTCCCTTAAAGTTTCTTCTTATATTCCGCACCTTTATTTTCATCTCTGCCATTCTTTCATCCCACCATCTGTTTAGCGAGACACCAGGGTTGGAAGTTCGCAAAGTTCTGTTAAGTGAAGATCTTCTCCTTGGCACCTCTGGAACGTAGTTTGCTTGACTTCTTCGCGTTGACGTGATTTTTTTTTCAGC
Source organism: Clitarchus hookeri (assembly GCA_002778355.1). Lineage (NCBI taxonomy): Eukaryota > Metazoa > Arthropoda > Insecta > Phasmatodea > Phasmatidae > Clitarchus > Clitarchus hookeri. The sequence continues at coordinate 319,602 of NQII01000441.1, forward strand.
TTGTATATGTGTGGATTTTTGAGTCACACATATTATGCAGGTCCAGGAGTGATAGCAGTGTGGATACGAGGATTCTGGGTCACCATGGGCGAAGCGTAGAGTGCGTAGGGCGAGGTCAATGGCTTCTGACGGCAGCTATGTTGCATGTGTGAGTTTGACCTTGACTTATGTTACTGATAACCTCCCGATGACGCGAGAAGCCAGCAAACTAAAAAAAACAAAAAACGAGAAAAATTTCAACATTCGAAACAATTAGAAAAAAAAGACCCCTTTCAAAAAATTGCACAAATGTTTGAAAAGAATACTTTTTGTACAGTAATTAACAGAAAATTTAAAAATAATCATTGAGCTTTACGAGTGCAAACATTTAACCACAGCGACTAGTGTATAAAAAGCTTGTTTTGTTCCAATCCCATAAATTTCCCTAAGAGCGCTACCGATTGTTGAATCACGTGTAGTTCTGCTACCCTAGAAGTATAATTAATACGCTGTGAATGTGTAAATATTCTGTCATATTTTTCAACAACCCTATGCAAATATTTATGTATTTTTTCCTGCTTCTGCTGTTGTTCTATTTAAAACGTGCGCGATAAGTACTGATTTCAAATCAGCAAAAATCTCGTGAATAATTTTGAAACAATCCTCTGCGGTTCACCGCTCTGAACATTAAAAACGACTAACAAAATATCAAGCGCTAGCTTTGTGTTCAATCACAGCTGTAAATCCTCTCCAGTACTGTTGGCTTTCATGTTATTAAAGAATGCTTTCGAATAAGGTTTAATTTGTGTTTATATTAAAAAAAAAACAAGCCAATTACATGACACTCGTGAAATAACATTAAAATTCCTTTTAAATACGAGTTTACACGAAACACCCATTGCTGCAACGCCCTGAATTATTTAATAATTAACTTGTACGTGTCTGCATATCCTATAGGCTATTTATACAAATGATTTTATGAATTTGCAATATTAAAACATTTTTCACGTTTTAATATACAATTCGTAACTATTATATAATTAAGTTTGTCTAGTTAATTCTTTATAAATTTCACTTTAACGGCACTGGAATATTGTAGATTGGAACAAAGACAGATAAATCTTCGTTGCAAAATTTTTGACAAAATCTGCATTTGGGTTATTATTAGGCCATCTTTCATCTTTAAAACGAATGGTGGATAATCACCCAAAACCAATTTTTTAACTGACAACCTGAAAAATACAGCACGAAAAATAACTTTTTGTGGGTTCGTAATTTATTTTGAAAAAACCATATTCATGTATTGCATAAAAAATATGGATGTAACTAAAATAATGAAAAACCCAAGTCACAAATAAATTAAGTCAAAATGCATTCATGACTTTTAATTTTGTTATAAAGCTGCTCCTAATCAAGGAATGAGTCTTTGAATTGTGAAACTGACTCACGAGTTGACTGTAAATTCTACAGACTTATACTTACTAATTGTAAAACGTGTAATTAGAGTAAGGTCTGATGTAGCTGAAAATCGTGTTTTGGCCATAACGATATTTCCTACGATTATCATGAGTTGCCACACTTTAACACTAGATGTAATACTATGCCAGTCCTAGCATTCTGTAGAAACCACTGCAAATGAATGGAGAGTGGCATGGACAGATTTAAGGGGCTGTTAACATCATGGCCTTGAGAACCAATGAGGGTAAAGTATGTAGTGAGTTAGTAACATTTTGTGACACGGAGGCAATTTTTTCAAGACAAATCTCCAACAACGCAATTATCACACAATTTTTCTCTTAAATTTACCTTTCCTAGTAATGTATACCTAAGAATATTAAGGGTGAAGGATAACTCCTGAAAATGAGCAACACGCTATACTTTCCAAGTGTTTAAATTGCGTTTGCTATGACACGCATTCTTGTTCCACGCTACGCAGTCAGGCAGGTGCGTTAACAGAATGACGTGTTAAATGAAACAATGATTTGAAAGCTCGTTTGTTGTGGTCATTGTAATACTTCTGTGTGTTCTGTACGAGTGTCGAGCGTGAACCAGTTATCAACGTGTTGCTTAGTCAGTGATGTTAGCATTCGAGAGGTGCAAATTCTTCCACATGTCATGTTACCCACAAGGAAGATACTCAAAGCACCGGGCTGTGTACAGCACTGGCCATACATATGCTTCACGTGCAACATGCTCACGTTCGTGGACCCGGTGAATGAACCGGTTAAGGGGGAGCTCGTCAGCAAAACATTCTGTATGTTATAGTTGTACGAAATAACGTTACACTTAAAAAAAAAATTAGATCACATAATTTTTTGCACAATGGCATGTCATAATAAAAATTTTAGTGTTTTTTGGGATGTAAAAATAAAATAAACAAAAAACATTTTCATAAAATTTAACACGGGTACCCATGTTAAGGAATGCCTAGCAAGTTTTATTTTACGAAAAAAAAAAATTTGCAAAAAGTCCTTAATTTGAGAAATTGTGAAAACCTTTCGTAGAGTGATTGTAAATAAAAATGGGTACGTGTACTTATGTATTGGCGTTAGAAATTATATTTCTTTGGCGTGACTAAAATAACATTTTATTACGTATGCAAATAACTTATGTAAGTAGGAAAACGATACAATGACCGAAGAAAGACACGCGCCAAAATAAGTGTAACTTCAAAAACCCAAGTGTGAGAAGTAATACTCTTAAGCTCTGTTACTAGGCAAATATAACAATTTGCATTTCAGCGTTGGGTCGTACTCCTGCCTTGTTCGCTGTCGACTTTCGTTACACTGTGAGCGCGCAACTTACGTTGCACGCTAAACTTTTACCCTCGAAAAACGCGGCTTTCGAACACTCTTCAACGCAATTCCCCGCGCCAGGTAGGCGGCGTCCGTAGGTCCAGACTTGTAGGCGGGTCTGTTGTCGATCACTGTGGCGTCAACCGTGGCCAGGAATTCCAGTCCGGACGAAGCGAGGAAAGCGCCGTGGAAAGAGTGAAACGTGGATCAAATTTTCCCCGGGCGGAAAACCCGCTGCGTATCGCGCGGGTGCAATCTTCTTTCCCGACGGCGGCGTCATGTGAGTACACTAGACTGCGTGCGTGGCAGTGACACGCGTCCCTCTCGCCAATCACGGCTCTTTCAAGGCGAGAACTCCATCGTCTCCGCGACAATGGGGCCTTCACCCCGCCATCAGCCCTCGCCAAGCGATCGCTTTACCGGATCAAACACAATGCTCGCTGAAGGAAGATAGGTTCAACCACCACCCAAAAATAAAAATAATCTACTCGTTTATTTCTAGAAACCTGGAAAATTTTCGCGAATTCGGTTGAGCACTAGCTAGACTTCAACGGTTAGAATGGCCGGCAAACTCCAGTAGAAAGTCTTCAGTTTGCGTGTGACACGCTTGTGCAAGTTTCAGGACTCGTGTACAACCCGATGCCATGTCTTTACACACACAGGTTATGACGTCACAAATATGGCGCCGATGACGTCACATTCTTTTTTCCTCTTGCCCCTTCCCATTCCTCTCACAATATAACGGGGCATCCACGGGAATGTGGGAGTTTTCGGGCGGGGATACTTTCAGCATTTATAGACGTTGTTATCGGGAAGTACACTTGAGCCCATCCGCACAAGTATACTACCCGATACCATGACTGAAAACACTCGTTAACATTACAGATCCCTTACCCAACACAACCTACCTACAACACCGTCTATTATACCTTCTAACCATCCTTTGCGATCAGAGTCCATTAAAAATAGCAAACAGTCGTTGCCAGTATACGTATCTAACGTTACCAAGCTACACCATAATTTATTACACCATTTCCAAATATCACACGCAATCATCCAATGCAAACTAAATGTCATTTACAACCGGCAAACACTTGCTGACTCACATTACAGATACCTAACCTGACTTTAGCTACCTACAACATCGTTTATTATACTCTGCAAACCACTGAACAACACCATCCATTGCATTCCGATTGAATAGAAACTGCCACGACTCGTTGCAACAACAGAACACTAACGTAACATTACTTAGCAACAACGTATATTACACCCTTCACAATATTACACGATACAATCCACTGCTACCAAATTATTAATTAGAAATTGGTTAAGAATCGTTACCACTACATAATCCTGGCATAACATTACCTAAGCACAACACTGTTTATTGCACCTGATACAAATATTTGTATTTAAATATCTCCACACTTACCTGTACCAAACATATTTATTTTCTGCTAACATGTCACACTCATCCTCTTTATTAGACGCCGAGCACATCACATGCAGTACGTATTTTTTTTAGACGTCGAACACAACACCGTAATGCACCACATATTTTTATATTACCTCCGTACACTATAGATCCTCTTTCCTCCTACAGTTCACTCACTATTTCTAACCAAGGTATTCATTTTTATCGTGCATATTATTTTATCACTCTATACGTATCCATTTTACGACACACTGCACTAAGGCCCATTCTACAACGCACTGATGCGTAGGAAAACGGACTCTGAACACGTAAGTACCTTATTTACTCCATGAACGGAACGGGCGGGTGACTCGGAATTAATTTTTGACTGTTTTACAATCTGAAGAAAAACACAGTACTACAACTTAAGAAATCAAAAATACTCAGCTGTTGCGAATTACTGATATGCGTTTTAAAATGTGCACACCTCATTTGATATGTTTTTACAGAGTTAAAAATTTCGTAAATGCTACTGCCAAACAATTGTTTGTTTATTAAAACAAAAACTGTAAAAGCCAACGTAAATCCATGCCCTTGTGATCGTGTACAAAATCTCACGATAAAAAATATCAGACAATGGCCAACGTTACAAAATAGCCTCGTTTCTATTACTACACGGGATCCTCCTTTTTTCTTCTATCGTTCATTTCCGACACACTTTGGGCTGATTCGGATGCTTACCATTCGTTATCGTTTTTTCTCTACCAACCTATTCTATTATTTCGACTATCCGTGATTGCTTACGTCATTACTTACGTCACACATATCAACTAATCACGGGTGTCGCGAAGTAAAGTAGACCCCAAGTTTCGTCCGAACTGTCTGCAAGAACTTGAAGCTGTCTCAAAAACGTTCGCGGAAAGTCTGTTACAAATTCAATACAGGCCTACGATAATATTATAGATTCACTGCTAAATACTGGAAAATTAAGGGCAATCACTAGTGAATAATTTTAAACGCCTCAATGGAGCCGCGGTGGTGTAGTGGTCAGACTGCTCGCCTCCCACCAAGAAGAACCGAGTTTGATTACCGGGCGGGGTCGGTCACGGATTCTTGCATGTGGGAATCGTGCCGGACGATGTTACTGGGCAGCTGGTTTTCTTGGGGTTCTCCTATTTTCCCCCTCTCTTGCATTCCGGCGCTCCTTCATACTCACCTCGCTTCACCCTCATCGGCTCTCAAGACCTCGATGTTAAGAGCCGCCCAAATATCTTCACCTCTTAAAAATACAAAAGTGAAATGGTCTCCTATACTGCCAATTCTAGTCGCACACTACGGCAAAATGGCGTCACTGGTAATATGCAACACGTTGGAACTCCATTCTCCAATTGGCGTGTCTTTATGGCTCCCGCCTACCCGGCGCTTGAACTGCGTCGCAGAGTGTTTGAAATACACGTTTGTCTGCGAAACTATTAAACGTGCCTCCAATTTGCTGTTCTACGAAAAGAACGCAGACTTCAGATGAGTGCTGTTTAGTATTTTAAAAATATCATGCACGTAAGAAACACATTTCAGAGTACTCCAAAACTGATTTTCAAAACGCTGTATTTCAAAATACAGGGTGAATCACCTAAGATGTTAACCTCGAGTATTTCCGGAAACGTAGGAGATATATTTATCCTGTTTTCACTCAGATGAATTGTAATAAATGCCTCACTAAACGGAGTGTAGCGTCGTGTCATAGCAATGCTAATTATAGGGATATCGATACCAACTTGTTTTTTTTTTTCAAGTAGAACTACAGTAATTTATGCTGCTGGCTACGTCGATCTGAAAGAGACGAATCCAACGGCGTATCACTCTCCAAAATCGGGTAAGTAGTTTCGGAGAGATGACAGCATGTAGAACGTAGGATGTCTCTGGTTGTACCATCAGACTGCACGCCATCGCATGCTCTCAGTCGTACCGAAAGCCGAGAGTAATAAATGAATCTCAAATACGAACATTTAAAATTAAGTCATTAGGCACGTCCGGTGCGCACGCCTATGGCAACGCACAGTAACCAATCAGACACGAGGAATGCTTCCAGAAATCCACACAGTCAATCAACGAATGAGCGCACTCACATCAAAGGAACCACCACACCATTAAACTACTGTAGTATTTAATTAGGGACAGGTTTTAAGGCCCGAAGGCCAGCACACCCTCCATCCTCCCGCACTGCAACTCTACTCGGATGAGTAAGACAGTGCACGGCACTTTCTCCTCTTGGTCTCTTCGAACCATTCACATTTCTTGATGCCGTTACTCGGTTTATCTACCGGTTTTCTCTTAAAACCTGTCCTCCTCGCCAATCAGAGATACTCCGACTTACTTTTTGTGAAGCCTTTACCTGAGTACCCCTTTATGGGTCATCAGAAATTTGGTCTCTTTGCCAAATATCGTACTCTTCTAATCTTTTGCCAATTCTTGTGGCGAATTTGTTCCAAAGTGTGTTTAGAACTTTGTTCGTTAGTACATTTCCCAGATCTAAGTGAATGCCCTTTTCTTCCATTTCGATTTCCAGCCAGTTCCTGATGTCTTCGGTCTTGAGACATTCCATGATCACATGCTGGACTGTATCGTCGACTCCACATACGTCGCACAGTGAAGATCCCACGAGCCCGAAGCCATGCAANTTTCGATTTCCAGCCAGTTCCTGATGTCTTCGGTCTTGAGACATTCCATGATCACATGCTGGACTGTATCGTCGACTCCACATACGTCGCACAGTGAAGATCCCACGAGCCCGAAGCCATGCAAATTTGCTTTAAAGTTACCATGACCAGTGTACAGTGGCATACTGTAATGGTTTATTGTTATCCATTTACAGCTCATTCTAGTTCTAATACAAGGGATCAACTCATAGGTATACCGGCCCTTCTCCGATATATTCCATCTGTGCTGCCACTGGTCCATGATTTCCTCCATTAGCATGTCCTTTGCTTCTTTGCTTGGCCCCGCGACTCGAGATCTCTCCACCGTGAGACCCCTGTACTTAACCAATAGGTCGATTGGCAGTACTCCAACCAATACTGGGAGCGACTCGTTAGGAACTGTTTTATACGCCTTTGCAACGGTCAGCAGTGCCGCCCTCTGAGCACTGATGAGCCTCCTTTTGTGCTGAGTCAGTTCAGCTCTGTGGAACCACATCACAGCGCCGTAAGTCACTATAGCTTCAAAAGTGGCTCTGTATATTGTTCTGAGGGTTGAGTAACTCAGCCCCCAGCTGGTAGTTCCGATACGTTTTAATTTCTGGAACACCACTATAGCCTTTCTAGAAACATACTCAACATGTTTAAGGAAGCTCATATTCTCATCCATGATGACTCCCAGGTACTTGAACTCGTGCACATTTCCGACCGGGTTCCCCCCGAAGCGCACTGTCGGTGGTCTCTGCAGCTTCCCCTTAAGCAGCATGGTCTTTGTTTTCTCTGCAGAAAATTTTAGTTTGACTGTTTCTGCCCATGTGTTTATCTTTCCCATGATTTCTGCGGCTTTCGTCTCCAAAACTCTTCTTGACTTGCCAGATATCAGGACAAGTCCGTCATCCGCATATCCAAACACAGTGCACCCCGGTGGGAGACCCAGCTCCAAAAACCCATCGAAAAGGACGTTCCACAGGATCGGTCCGAGAACCGAACCCTGCGGGCATCCCTTCGTCAGGCGCTTCTTTACTTGCATAGTCTTTGCAGAATAAAGACTCCACCTGTTGTTGAAGAAATCTTGAATGACCCTGTACAGATTGGCTGGACATTTCTTCCTTTTAAGTTGCCACATTACCTCCGGCCACCAGGCATTGTCGAAGGCTCCTGAGATGTCCAAAAACACCCCCATGACGTACTTTTCAGGATTCTCCCTAATAGCCTTCATTACGTCATGCAGGGCGAAGTCAGTACCTGTGCCTTTTCTGAAGCCGTATTGTTTCTCACTTAATGTGCCCTCAGCTTCTAGGGCCATTATTAATCTTCTATTTATCAATTTCTCATAGACTTTGCCCAGCACCGGAAGCAATGTCAAAGGACGGTACGATTTAGGGTCATCAAGTTTCTTGTTCTTACCTTTGTACAGCACTTTCAAGCACCCAAGTTTCCAAGGGGAAGGGAACACTCCATTTCTAAGACAGTAACTGAACATGCCAAGAAGAATATTCTTGATCCTAGAGTAGCACCTTTTCAGAATTTCTGAGGTAATTCCATCCAATCCAGGAGCTTTTCCATTTTTCATCTTGTAGACGATGGCTGTGAGTTCTTCCTCAGAGAATTCTGGCGCATCTTGTTCTCCAGAGACTATTTCCATTTCTTGTCTTTAATTAGGGACAGGAAAATTTCGTCTTTTATACGACATGTAGGGTAGACTCCACTTCCCTATGTATTTCCGAGCCTCAGATAACTGTTCATTGGCTGCTGCCTCAGGGTGTAGCCAGTTTTACCTCGCACCATGTGGCGGGGGATTCGGTACGTGATTTCGCACAGGTCTTTTATTGGCTCACACCCTATATAATAAACTGTGGTCCAATTGTAAACATGACAGAAATGTACATGAGTTTGAAGTCTGGTTTGTTCTAAAATTATTTGTGAAATTTACCGGTCCCTATCTGCAAGTATTCTGTGATATCACGATCAAATTGAGAAAGAAATTTAAATATACACATGTTTGAAATCTAGAATGCCCTGAAATATATTTGCGAAGTTTCCCGTAACCGATTTTGGCTGGTTTTCCATAACATTAAGATTGGCATTATATATACGCTATCATTAGATACCGGGAATTTCGTGAGTTCATGTGAGGACAAGCTAAACTTCGAACACATACATTTAACTTTCTTTCCAATTGGATCGCACTTTGCAAGCCACGCCTTGGAAGAATTTGAGCCAATAACTAACCTGTAAGAAAAATACGGCCAAATACCGTGTTACCTGGTCTGGGGTTAAACTGCAGCGACAGCCAATAAACAACTAACTGAGCTCCGAGTACATAAAGGATTGTGTAGCCTAGCTTGTTGCCGAATGAAGCTACGAAATTTCCGGGTCTCTAGCTATCATCTAAACTGAACAGTAAAGGTTAGTGTTTAACTCACTAAAAGTAGGTATTTCTGAACGTGTTTGCTCGATGTTCTGAGATGGTCTCGGACAAGTCACGGTTTGTTATTCGCCGCCCTATGCTGAGCTACAAACAAAGGGAGATATTGTAGCATCCTAGAACTAAGGGAGAGGCCATGTCTTTCACTAGGGAATCGGCTGGCGTTATAACGTTCCGGAGAACAGATAAGTGGTAGATATGGCATAAGCTGCGTTGAAACGCTTACAAAAACTGCCTACAGACTATTTACGCTCAAGTGAACACTTGTTGAGGACTTCTCATTTGAAATAATACGCAATTAATACATTTTACTGTAAGTTTTACTTTCAAGTACGGTGAAATATATTCACTGGGTTTATTTCTTGTCTTAAATTAAAATATTTATTTTAAAAAGTAGCAGAAGGATAAAAATTTGCCGATAGGAAAACAAAAAGTAACTAGGGCCTCAAAAGTGCTCACTTTACCCTGAACAGCATATACCAAGCCTGAAGCCACGGTGTTCAAATGGGGAACCGAAGTCGAAGAAATTCCTTATCAATGCTTCAATTAAAAAAATAACCGCATCGAACAAAAAATATTATGTATTTCATTTACGGTTACTTCCAATTTTCCTGAAGCCCTGCTTAAGTTTTATTTTCAAGCGATTGCTCCGCTTCCTGCAAACGAAGCATAATCAAGTCTACAATAATATACCAAAGGGACAACGCACCGCATTCGTGCATACTCTGTTTAATAATATTTTTCATTAGAACTGTGAACTAGGCATTCCCAAAACACGTATTTACAGCGTTTTAAATTCACAATATTTATAAATTAAATAATATAATTTATTGATAAAAATATTAGTATAGTTCAACTCAACCAAATATAAAATATTTTACGTTAATAGATTTGTAGGTCTTGGGTGATACATAACATATTTAGTAAATAACTTAAGACGTCATTCGTGGGGTGATATTTCAATGGTTTGATTCGAAAAATCTAAAGGTAATGTGAATAGACTTTCATGAAATTTCTTAAGGAATGCTGGCACGTTAATAAATCTCGCCAATTTTTATTCTTAATCCTTTTTAAATAAAATTGAACATTATAATGAACATTTTACAAAACAATTAATATATATAATTAAATGTCTTAACTTTGCAGTAGTTCAGAAAGTTGTTCTGAATATTATATTTTTTTGGAAAAGTATTTCTAAATATTATTCCTTATTTAAACTCCGTGGCTGCTTGCTTGGCAGACAGAGCCCGTCACCATTGAATATAGGCCGTACTGTGCAACGTGTTAAATAGGGAAGGTAATGATAGGCCAGAAACGTGCCCACGTCAGAATAAATTAAAAAAAGGTGAGACTTCTCCCGCGGCTTATAGCGCGAGAGGTAAGTGTGCGTGTGGTGGGGTTGGCAGCGGGTAGGGAGGCATGTCTGGTGGAGCTAGGCTTGATGAGAGGGTGTGGATGCCGCGGGGGTGGCAACTGCTGCCGCTGAGAGGTGGTCGTCTCTGCGCATGCGCGGGCGGTTGAGTCTAGGCGTCACGCGGTCTGGCGCTGCTCCAGTCTCCCGCCGGCGCTCCGTTAGACCGGCCGCTCTCTCAACCCCGGGAGGGTATCTCCGCGCGTGTTGCCGCGTCTTCAGGTCG
>NQII01000441.1:330625-389945 GCA_002778355.1 Clitarchus hookeri
CCGACGTCGTCGGCGCGAACGTCAGCGAGCACGGCAGGGAGTTGTGATCGTCGGAGGAGGAGGCGACCACGGGGCGGTCCTGGTCATCGGCGACCCCGGTGCGGCAGAAGGTCGCCGATGACGACCCCCGGGACGGGTGGGAGGACGAGGTAGAGGCGACGACGGAGGGTCCCTGGTCGTCGGCGACCCCCACAGGGAGGTGGTCGGCGAGCCAGGTGCGGCGCCAGGACCCGGGGGAGGTAGCCGTCGTCGACGACGACCCGGGTCCGCGGGCGGAGGTGGACATCGTGACGCGTTTCCTGCGCATCGTGGAGTCGCAGCAGCAGCTCGGCGACAACTGCACGGCGGGCACGGACCTGCACCTTGGCGAGGGCGTCGTCGACCGCTACGCGCAGGAGCGCTTCCGCGTCGAGGCGGAGGTGGCGGTGAACCGCGCCAACATGCTGACGCGCCTCTGGAAGTACGCCGAGTCACGAGTGCTCGCCTCCGAGTACCTGCTGCGAGCCTCCGTGCGCTCCATGGTCGAGTTCGACGATGACATCTTCGCGGCGGGCAACTGCTACGACCAGGGCGAGTACAAGCACTACGGCCTCTACTGTCCGTACGCGTACCGCCTGCCCGAGGGCCCGATCCTCGCCAAGGACTTGGCCGTCGAGTACAAGTACCTCAGCAACTCGTCCGAGTGGTTCTTCATAGCGAGGAAGAACGCCGAGAGCGTCGTCCGCAACCACAGTNCAAGTACCTCAGCAACTCGTCCGAGTGGTTCTTCATAGCGAGGAAGAACGCCGAGAGCGTCGTCCGCAACCACAGCCAGTTCAGCCGCGGTGAGTCGCTCCTGCACTTTTCTATATCTCTCTACGCACTTGCTCAAGTTTTATTACTAGGAACATACCATGGCTAGAGACCCGGACATTTCACGAGGTCATTTGAGGGCAAGCTTAACTTCAAACACATGTACATTTGACTTTCTTTCCAATCGGATCACAGTTTGTGAGCCACTTCTTGGACGAATTTGAGCCAATAACTAACCTGTAAGAAAACATACGGCCAAATACCGTGTTACCTAGTCTGCAGTTAAACTGGAGAAACAGCCAATAAACAACTAACTGAGCCCCGAGTACATAAAGGATTGTGGAGTCTAGCTTGTTGCCGAATGTAGCCGCGAAATTTCCGGATCTCTAGCCATGCCTGGGTCCACCCATTTTTTGCGAAAAGATATAAGCCCAAACTATACTTGATTGGCCTGAGAGCACTGTTGCAATTTACCATTTGTTATTGGCCGAGTGTTTTTACGAGACGACTGCTCTTACCCGACTGGGCCAATCAGAACTAAGTAACTTTGACACTACGTTTACGTGATTCGCGGGCAGACACATAACGACGTGTGAAAGTTTAAATCAGCCAATCACGAAAGCGAACCTGAACTGAAGTGTTTTGGAGTTCAACCAATCGTGAAGACTTTACACGAAAAACAGGTGCCCCTAGCCATGCCAAATTCGCGTTACTATCTGACATCACGTTAGACTGCACCGTTCTTTACGTGGTCGAAATGTTGTCATTGGTTTATTGGGATGTGCAACGGTGAGGTCCGAGTTTCCCTTTTGACTTTACTGGAAGTGATTGGGCAGTTCTATCTTAAGTTGTTTCCTATAGGTGCAAAGACGTTCAGGGCGTAACAGACAAATCGTAGTCTAATGATAAGATCATTACAAGCCAACACGTGTGTGTGAAGTTTCTTCTGTTTTCTAAAACTTAACGCGAATTTTGCATTTCTCTAGTTACTACTCGTGGAAGTTCTCTAGTTACTACTCGTGGCAGTTCTCTAGTTACTACTCGGGGCAGTTCTCTAGTTACTACTCGTGGCAGTTCTCTAGTTGTTTGCACGGTAACTCTTTTCTCAGAAAATATGTATTTGGAGAAACTGCTTTTTGCAAGAAAAGGTAAAAATCAAATATCTAAGCCACTATGTGTTTGCTTTTATCATATTAACTTATTAATGACTATCGCCGGGTGAAGCTCGGGTACAAAATCTGTGGATATGTCTCTCTCTATCCCTGGTGACAAAATTCACATGGATATAGTTTAGTTGGTTTCCTTGTTTTTACCATGATTTCACAAGAACATTTACTCTCGCCACAAGACTTTGTCATGAATACAATACTATTTATTTGTATGGTTACGGAAATGAAACACGATGGACTGTAACATTTAATTGGAACACTGCGAACTCGGCACTACATTGGCAGATACCGGGCCAGTAATAAACGTCACGTAGTACAAAATGCAGTACAGGGTTGTTTGGACCAATAGGAAAGCGATCAGTTGGAAAATAGCTATCAGCAGTAATTCTATTGTGCAGTGGTAGATGTACGCGGCTAGCTTCTAGCTTGTCTCGAACTCCTGTAAATGTGTCCAGAATTATATGTGTTAGGTGTATTCCAAGAAAAAAAATTGTGANAAAAAAAAAAAAAAAAAAAAAAAAAAAAGCTCGTAGATTAAGAGCTTGCCTGGGCAGCTTCCTTAAGAGGTAGAAGAAAACTACAACAATACAAACGTCGTTTAATCTGTCGGCTTTCATGCGTGTAATAAAATCTCACTGCTACGCATCTAATTTGCGTAGCACAGCTTACCGACGGAAAAACAGCACGCCTTGCGCGTAGGGGCGATGAGACAGTAGGCGTGCGTGTTAGTGTCGCCCGTATCACTCCCTCGCCTCTGTGACTTGAAAGCAGAAGAAAGCCCCACGTGACAACTTACTCTCAACCCATTAAGGGTCCCGCCTGCCTGCAGATATTTCGCGCCTTTCGAGAACTCGAAACGCTTGTGCTCCAAGGCCGACCCTTGCTCAACTGGCCTGGAGTCTTTCCGCCGACGAGTCATCCGAACGGAACATCAAGCGGCGACACTACAGGTTGTTCGGAAACTCAGTGCTCGAACTCCAGGCCTGGTTTCTTTGGAGCAATAGTAACACAGAAACCCTGTACACTTATGTCCGGGAACTTGTTTTACATCAAATAACTGCTGTGTTCAAACTTGCGGTGTACTACAGCTGCAGAACATGCGTGTAGGGCAAGTTGCATAGGAAGCAGGCGCACTACACTGATTATCGCATACGCAGCGTCGCGCGCCTGCTTCGTATGCAACTTGTCATGCAGGGGTAGCACGCCGCAACTTTGAACACTGTTATTTGATATTAAAATACGTTCCAGGATATAAGTGTACAGGTCTTATGTGTTACGTGTTATGTTATGTGTCTTATGTGTTATTCTTGGTCCGAAGAATCTATGTCCGAAGTTTGACCACTGAGATGGTACGTTAATCAAGATAAGAGTGTGACGCGGGTCCATAGAATTTACTGTTTAGAATATTTATCAGCCAAAACTGACTCTGAAAATAACTATTTGGAACATTTTCAATCCCCAAGAAATTAACCCGTGGATTTGAAATAAATACTTGAAACTTATCTTTGGGCACGAAGAATTTTTTAAAAATACTTTTCGTGTTTAGGCAGTACTATACAAAATGTCCAAAAAAGTTTTAATCGCGTGTTTTCTAGCAATTTTCTGCAGCACAATTCATACTCCAGCCAGGCGAAGTGTTGCGAAAGAAGAAACTTCCTCTGCGAAAAGTACCTACACACTAATTTCTTACAACATATGATGGGGCCTCGGTGGCTGAGCGGTTAGACTGCTCTCCCCCACCAAGGCGAACCGGGTTCAACCCCTGGCCAGGCCGCCCCCAGATTTTCGCAAGTGGGAATCGTACCGGACGATCCCGCTGATTGGCGGGTTTTCTCGGAGATCTCCCCTTTCCCTCGCCCCTTGCATTCCGGCGCTGCTCCATTCCCACCTCATTTCACCCTCGTTGTTAAGAGCCGCCCAAATCTCTCACCTCTTGGCAAACGACAGACGACACCACGAAACCTATGGAAATGGTTTAAGTAGGCCCATTGGCACAGGCGTAAAGTGAGACAAGAGATTTGGGCAGCTCTTAACAGCGAGGTCTCCAGACCAGAATTTGCATACAAAGAAACCAATTGGGAAGTGGTTGGCGTGTTAGCAGCAAACAGCCAATAGCCTTGCTCTGGGAAAGGTAATAACTGTATTGGTGTTAGCTTCTGGACTAGCACAGCACGGACCATGATTTCACCTGTTCTGCAACACGTCAGACGTGAACGAGTAAACGTACTTCGGATAAAATTGTTACAAGATGCCAGATAGGCGTACCCAAGGAGTAATGGATGTCTTGATAATAACAAAAGAACTGAATTCGATTATTTATTAATTCACACAGACATTTTTCACAACATAGAACTATCTGTCTCCATTATTACTCTTGTTATTCACAGTGACCGCAAGATTTTACGCCTATGTAAATTCTAATGAAGGTCCTTATCACTGTCTCTATATCGGTTACAGTCATTTAATTCACATGCGTTATTTACACATATTCAATCTGTCTATTGCCATAATTCCGAATGTCTTACACTCACGCACCCAGTTCAATAGTCCCGCCCGCCAGTCTCACTCTTCACTGTGCCGATGCTCGCAGTCCGCAGACTTCACTTCCGCTGGTCACTCGCGCCGCCACTCGACGCTCTGCTGGCTCGTCGTCTCCGCTGTCTTCGCACTCCTGGCGCTCAAGGTCGCGCAAGCCTCCAAACTCTAAGACTGTCGTCTCGGAGGCCCGATAGGCTTAATCTGGCACACGTGGCGGCTCGCCTTTGTAAATCGCCGCGCACTTCTCGCGTTATTACCCTGCCCTCGCCACACTGTTCCGCTCGCTCGAGCGGGACGGGGAAAGGGAAGCGACGCGGACCAGCAACACGCAACAATATGTTAAGGGGTTAAAACACTCTGACCCAAAACAATTATGCTCATAACGCGCGTGAAGGTAACTTTTATCAATTAACTAGGGACTGGAAAATTTCGAGAATTCATTTTAGGAAAAGCTGTACCTCAAACGCTTGTGTATTTAGCTCATGTTTGCAATTGGATCACAGTTTATTAGACACATCCAGGTGAGCTCTGAGCCAATAATATACCTGTAAGAAAACAGCCACTGAATCCCGTGTCACTTGGTCTGAGGTCAAACTGGCTACACACTGAGCAGCATCAAATTAACAGAAAGCAGAGGCTCGAACATGCATAAGGCAGTGGAGTTTAGCCTATAGGTCGTTCGAAACGCGAAATTTTCCTGTCCATACATATAATGTGCACTGTGAAGCTCAATGGCAAATGACCCAATGAAATTTCCTGTACGTAAATGATTCGTAATCCGTGTTACTTCATAATCTTATGATTACTTCGTAATATTTATTGTATCTGAACATAAAGCACACAGTTAATTGCCTGCAGCAACGGAATAAGTTTTGTGTCGACTGAAGTACAGCATGCGTCATGAAATGTGTGTGCAACACCTGACATCTTAAAATTAATATTGGTCTGAAATGGTTATCGGCCATTTATACTGATTTCTTGTGAATCGCACTGGCCTGGCAGTAAAATTCCAGTGCACTCCATTGATTCGCTATTGGATGACAGTTTATTAACTGAAGATTCACTGAAATAAGTTTACTGATTAAAATCATTGATTCAGATTTACAGTGTACATTGGAAACACTGTAACGAAAAGAGTTAGGATGTGAAATTTCACACGACTGTCGAAAATGTTGAAAAATTGTCAAATATATACACGACTCAAATTTTGAGTATACCGTAACATTACGGTTACAAAAGCCATGGCTTTTAAGGGGACTGTGTAGCTGCGCGTTCGAGGTCAAAAAGCGAGGGAGCGATACGGGCGACTTTAACACGCACCCCTAGCGTCTCATCGCCTCTACGCGCAAGGCGTGCAGTGTTCCAGTCGTGATGCTGTACTGTGCAAATTACATCTGTGCGACTTTATTACACGCAATGGAATCCCGCTTAAACTGCGCCTGTATAGAGGTACTTTTCTCTTGCCGCTTAAGGAACTTGCGTAAGCAAGCTATACAAATGCGATATTTAACCATTTTCACGAACTTTTTCTCCGCTAATACACTTAATATTATAAAAATAAAAAGATAGGGACAAAGATAACTTTTTTTTTTCCTTTTCTGGCCGACATTCGTATTTCCAGATCTTTCATTTGCCGAGATACGCGTTTTCGCGCAAATATCGATTTCACAATCACTGTACAATCGAACAATCGAACAGGCGGAGGTTGCACAATAAAAGAGTAGGGAAGATATTCAAGGCCAGTTTCTAGTAACTACCTCAGCCATTTACCTGGAATAATGATTACTAGAGACCCGGACATTTCGGGAATTCATTTTAGGACAAGTTAAACTTCAACCACGTGTGCATCAGAGTTTCTGCCTCTAAACTGGACCACAGAGTAACACTCCTAACCACTTTCGACCAATAACAAAATCTGCAAGGAAAACAAGGACCACATTTCGTGCTACCTGGTCTGGGGTCGAACTGGAGAACAGCCAATAAACAACTAACTGATGCTCGAGTACACAAAGGATGGTGCAGTCTAGCTTGTTGCCGAACGAATCCGCGAAATTATCGGGTCTCTAATTATTAGGGGCAGTGATATTTCGCGAAAAGATTTCGAGACAAGATACAGTCCAAAGCACCGCAGGGTCGTCCAGCTTCTTTGATTGGCTAAAAAAATGTTCTGGCCCGTGTTAACCGTTTGCTCACGAATCACGAAGGTTCAGTGTCGGAGTTACTTAGTCCTGAGTGGCTTGGTCAAAGACGGACACGGCACCAGCAGCCAATGGAGGTATAACAACAGCTGAGGTGTGTATATGGTATTGAAGTCTACTGTGTGCTCCGATTTTTACGCGAAAAGTCGCTGGCCCTACTAATGATTATTTTACTAAGGATTGGAAGGAAATGGGGCTACTTACGAATAGGCCCACCTGTTTTTTTACGAAAAATGTATGTGGATGCTAGACGTTAATATCCTATGTGCCCACTTGCACTATTAATAGGACTATTGGTCTCTTGTCTTCGTGTGAAGAGTGTCTGTTACAAGAATGAGCCAATCAGAATTAAGATTCTCCGATGCTGACCGTCCGTGATTCGCGGGCAGACATGTAAGACGCGTAATAATTCAAATGATCAAATCACAAAAACGGTTCTGAACTAAAGTGTTTCGGAACAAATCTTGTCCTCAAATATTTTCGCGGTAAGAAGGTGCCCCCTACTTATGAAAGAGTTTGGCGTACGGAAAATTCCTTTCGTTTTGCAAGGGTGCGCTGGTGTTTCAATGGGGACGCTTTTGAGATGACGGGAAATGGAGAAATTCGAGTAATTTGTGTATATGGTGATGTTTAATCGAAACTGTGATCTACAGTTGCTCCAGAGAGTATATAATACATTACATTTATTTTGTAACAATTTTGCACACTCTCCAGTGTTTGCCGTCATTAACACTAGAAATACAACTGCCATATATATATAAACGATTCGTTATCAAACTTATTTTATAAAAAAATAAATATTTCTAATTCAAGGACGATATAGGAATTTTTCGTGTATATCTTTTTATTTGAATAAAGTAACTCAAAGTTTTCCGAAGTTCAGTTCAACGACAGAATATTAAACAACACGAGGACATATTTCGTTAGATTTAAACTAAAGCGCAAAGAAGAAAGTTTATTCTTCGCGTAGGTTCTAGAACAGTATAAATCGGAGATATCATATAATTATTATTATTTTACGAAAATTGATGTTATCCTACGGAGAAAATCTGGTACGCATTCAACACCAATGTTAACTAGCGGCGAGAAAATTTATTTTCGAAACCATTAGCGTTGATTTTTCCAACCTGAGTAGAATAAATCTTATCTGAAGTGATTTCACAGAACAACCTGGAGCTGGAGGAGTAAATTTGGCTCGACTTGGAATTTAATCCGTTCCTCCCGAACACGATTTTTAGTGCTACATTGCTGCGCAAACTGGTTTGGTCCTAGTTGTTATTAATTTCGTCGTTAAATCTTAATTAAGACATGAAGACAACCATATTTACGCATTGAAGAACTGCGATCAAACATAATTAAAACTTCCTCTTCCAGCGTCAGATTGGCCCTGGACTACAAAACTACAACATATTTCGTGGGACATGTATGTGAACATACTTCGTGGGACATGTATGTGAACATACTTCGTGGGACATGTATGTGAACATACTTCGTGGGACATGTATGTGAACATACTTCGTGGGACATGTATGTGAACATACTTCGTGGGACATGTATGTGAACATACTTCGTGGGACATGTATGTGAACATACTTCGTGGGACATGTATGTGAACATACTTCGTGGGACATGTATGTGAACATACTTCGTGGGACATGTATGTGAACATACTTCGTGGGACATGTATGTGAACATACTTCGTGGGACATGTATGTGAACATACTTCGTGGGACATGTATGTGAACATACTTCGTGGGACCTGTATGTGAACATACTTCGTGGGACATGTATGTGGACATACTTCGTGGGACATGTATGTGAACATACTTCGTGGGACATGTATGTGAACATACTTCGTGGGACATGTATGTGGACATACTTCGTGGGATATGTATGTGAACATACTTCGTGGGACATGTATGTGAACATAGTTCGTGGGAGATGCATGTGAACATAGTTCGTGGGACATGCATGTGAACATACTTCGTGGGATATGTATGTGGACATACTTCGTCGGACATGTATGTGGACATACTCCGTGGGATATGTATGTGAACATACTTCGTGGGACATGTATGTGAACATAGTTCGTGAGACATGGATGTGAAAATACTTCGTGGGACATGCATGTGTTTGGAATTACGCAAGTCTTTCATCGCTACGAGCACCGGTGAAAATCTTCCTCAGTGCAAGTTAATACTGATAGTACCCACTAACAAAACTGACAGTTTGCGTGAGCTAAGAGCAACCAACAAATGTGACTGTACGCTCGACAGTATCCCAGGCGGTTTGGTGGCTATTTCGTGCCGAGTACAGCTAACACCTACATTTATCAATTTCGCAACCCGATGATGGCGAAGAATTTTCAAACGAAAACTACTTTCAAGCCGCTTTACAATTTTGAAGGTGAAATAATTTTTCAAAAATATTTTAGACATTTTTAAGGGATTTATTATGAGGTATTATTTTTGTTTTATTATATTTGCTACACGTAGGCTATATGAGAATATAAGGAAACGGGTAATCTTAAATTAGAAATTCATGGTCATGCATTTTCTACACAACATAATGAGTATGTTTTATGAGTACAGAGGGAGAATTACGAGTATCGCAAAGCTTTAAATGGTCGGGTTCAGTTGACAAGGGGACTGTCCCCCCGTAATACGAAGTCTCTGACTGTAGCAGTAAACAACTTTGAAACTCCAAATAGCACGGCTCTGCCAGGTCGATGAACTTCGTTTATAACGAACGCCGACTTCTTCGCTCGCCGGATTTCTACTATCGGCTACTCTTTCTCGTTGACCTAGTTCACTCGCATGCTGTGAACATTTGTATTTGTCTTTATACCACCAAGGCGAACTGGGTTCAATCCCCGGCCGAGCCACTCCCGCATTTTCGCAAGCGGGAATCGTGCCGTGCGATACCGCTGGTCGGCGGGTTTTCTCGGGGATATCCAGTTTCCCCCGCTCTTGCATTCCGACGGTGCTCCATTATAGCCTAATTTCACCCTAATCAGCTCTCAAGGCCTCGATGTTAAGAGCCGCTCAACTCTCTCAACTCAACTTTGTATTTATTTGTACGAGGAATTATTTGGAAATTCCACAAAACTTTAGTATGGAATGTGTAAAAATTATGTAAAATTTTAACAAACAAGTGTTGTAGACTTAAAGTTAATTATAGACATTGAGCTACGTAAACAATTTTGTATGTTTTCTAAAACAATGTGTTGTAAATATTATAATAATTTTTATAATTATTATATAAATATTATAATATTTTTTATAATTATTTCAGCTTTAGAGTAACATAACATTTTTGGCAGCTAGTTTCCAGACAATTGCTTGTTACTCGTGCAGATTCTTTTTTTTTTTGTGTGTAGTAAATTCGAGCAATTTCGAAAGCCCTGCAGATTGTGTATTCTTCAACTGCTACGTGTGAACGTGTAACTATTACACAATGAAAATAAGTGCTATATATATATATATATATATATATGTGTGTGTTTCACTAATGTGAACGTGTATTCACTTATGAATGCGCATACGTTGACTTTAAGTATAGATTCACGAAAAAAAAAAGTTGGGAGTTACAATGTAATTTTTACGATCATAATCTGGAAGCCCCAATTTAATTTATAAAGGAGAATTATTTTTACAAACCAAGTTTTCTCAGATTTAGTGTGTTTTATCAACGATTCATCATTCCATTAACTTGTTTTTTAATCACAGTTAGTTACTTACATATTTAAATAAATTGATTACAATACCTCTTGCTTTATGGCCGCATACCTCTCTCAGCTTTTACTTAAGGCTCTAAGTGTGTACTATGTTTTCTGTCTCATTTTGGATCAGCAATCACGTCAGAAAGTTGTAACGTATATTCAGGACACGTTGTACATAATGCGACATAACTGAAAAGAGGGAGCGTAAACGAAAGTCGCGTGTGCCATTACATTTTCGAAACACTGTAGTTTAGTTCTAGAATATTCAGTAGCCATGTATTCATCCAGTGGTAATGTAAAACCTTCACTACAAATTTACTGAATTTTTTCAAAATAAGCACAAAAGTGTACACCAGGAGCAAAGAGGCTGGGTCATAAAAAAATTATGCAAATAATAATTTCTGTGGTTACATTCCGTTGAAATGATGTTGTTTTGAATGTCTTACTTTGACATTTAACTTTGGAATAGGGTACTTGAGTTAATGGGTGAAATATGTAACGAAGACGGTTTTAATTTTAATAAATTACTGGCGTAACTTCCTCTGGCAAAGAACTGAATGCTGGCTTCTCCTTTTTCGAAACGTAGATTCTTTCTTTGGATGACGTCCAATTACGGCATACCACTTGTCGTTACGTGAATTAAAATGTAGTATCGGGCATAAAACCCGACGTCACGAAATACAAGTTTATGTAAGTTTAAACATACTTGACGCAAATTATTATTATTATTATTATTTTAAAAGAGCTCTCGTAGCGCACCAACCAACCCTGGGTAATAAAAGTAGCTTTAGTTGCTGTACAACTTTTATTCCAGGGCGAGCTCTGTACCAATCACTGCCAATCACTGCATCGAGCGTGACTGGAAAATTAAATTCACAGTTCTTAACGAAATAAGCTCGGAACTAGTACACATTTTATGTGAATGCATTATGGAAAATGTTACAGGCAGACAACGAATTTCGAATAGGAAATGTGATTGCTTTATACTGAATAAAATATTAAAAAAACTGTATGCAATAAGAAGTAAAACACCCCAATAACCAATACAACCTTGATTAGCATACACTCATTTCGAATAATTGTACGAAATTAAGTTCTGGGCTTTTTTCTTCTACCCGTTGTTCGTTAAGAAATAAACAGTGTCTAGTACTTAATCCTCAAAAATGTGACTCTTTCCTACGTTGTTTGAAGTTGATCAGATATTGAATTCTTGTTATTGTTATTTGTATTAGAATTTACGCATAAATTTTGAGAGACGGCTAAACTATACTATTTAAAATATGGGTTTATATGACGCTCAAACGAATCCCATTTCTAATGTATAATTTGTACATAGTAACTATACGTCTTTATTCTTTCAGACCTACTTTGATTTACCGTTTCAGGTGTTACAGATACGAAAGATATAATTACACTTTTTGCATTTTGTGCGAAATATTCTTCAACATGCACATAATAATAAAGTGAAAACACTTATCCCAGTCGGCGAACAATGTCACTACATCCAGGAGCACTTTTCGTCACACAGTATAGCAAAACTACTTTCATGAGTAGCCGTCAGATTCCTCCACGATGTCTCCTCTTACACCGGAGCAGTGTGGGATGAACTGCATTCTTCTATAGCAGCGGCTAGAGTCGGCAGTATTCTTATTAACAGCTGGGCCCAATCGAAGGACACACGAGACAACATCTTAATTTATTCCTTTGAGGAGTACCTACGTATATACACGGCGCTGCGTTAATATGGCTATTTACTTTCCCTTGAAAACTAAATTAACACTTTAATGGTTTTACAGTTTCGCTGCACTTTACCAGGACATAAGTAAAACAATCACAACTAGTCAACGTTTCAATTCGTTAGTATAAACTTGTCCTTTATAGTATTTCTAAAATTAACACCATGAACTGTAAAATTTGTTACATCTGTTGCGACAAATAATTTGGTTCACAGACAAAGCGTGACTGCATTGGCTGTCAACCAGCCAATAACAAACGTTGCATAGTACAGTAGCCATGAGCTGTGCAATCAGGGCACGCCCCTTCAGGGCCGCCAATACAAGTAAAACAAAAGGACCAATATGACGATGGTAAGTGGAAATACAGAGACCCACACAAGTGATATTGCTGCAGTGAAGTATGAAGGTAGCTCACTTAAACATTGTCTTCAGTGCCAGTAAATGTGTGCCATCCTTAAAGGATTAATATACAGCATGGTCAAGGCTGGCCTAGAAGTATCTGTGGAACAATGAAACCAACAACTAGAACTAAAATACCGCGAGTCCTACTTCATTTATCACGTGTTCTGGGATTGTAGGCCACAGGAGGAGAACAGTAGAGTGTTCTAATATGTTAATAGTGAGTGGTGGTGTCACGGTGGTGTAGTGGTCAGACTACTCACCTCCCACCTAAGGGAACCGGATTATATTCCCAACGGGGGTTGCTCCCGGATTTTTGCATGTGGGAATCGAGTCGGACGTAGCCGCTGTTTGGCGGGTTTTCTCGGGGATCTCCCGTTTTCCCCCGCCCTTGCATTCCGCCTCCGTTCCATTTCCACCTCGCTTCACCCTCGTCGGCTCTCCAAATCTCGATGCTAAGAGCAGGCCAAAATCTCTCCACTTTTACTCTAATGAGTGGTCCTTTGAAAACCCGGGTCAGTATGTGGTCACGTCTGCGACTTCTTCCGAGTGAGTGACCAATCATGTCAACTGTATCGTCTGCGTTTCTTTTCCGTTATGTTAGGTACTTTATGGAGGGGTGGACACCCCTACCTCCCCTCTCCCTGAAACCGTGCCTGCGCTGGCCACAGACACGTTGGGAAGACGCTCACCAATCCGCACCTGGTAGCTTACTTGCCAGTCGGCAGTCCAGCCAATAGGAACACTTTCGCAGCACGGAGTAGCCAGTCAGGCTCAAGAACTGTTCCAGAGCCTCGCGTGGACAGTTTGCGAGCGGAACAGCCACGCGTTTTAACTTCTGTGTAAGTATAATTAACTTATTCTGTCGCTTATTGCTGCATGTCATGGAATTCCGCTGTGGCCAAACAGCACAATGCTAAAACGCCATTGAACAGCTCTATACTGTCCCTGCATACCTCGATATTGAGAGGCTAATATAACATTTTTGTAGATTTATAAACTGTACGTTTCTACGTAGAACGAAATATTTACTAGGTGGTGACCTTGTCTCCTAAGAGATGAAAACTATGCCTTCTAATGCAGCTGGGAATAACGCACACGTTAAAGTAAGAGAAATGAAACAGGAAATACGAAAATAAATGACTAAAGTGGCAGCACTAAAAGACAGCTGTCTTGGAATTTAGGCGCGGAAACGTGTGTACACACTCGTAACATTTATATTCACCGTCACTTCCACAAAATATCCCCCTCCCTCTCTCATTTACTTTTATAAGGTAAAACTTAAACATCTTCAGGAAAACCATGCGTTGCAGCACTAAAGACGAATGAATCATTTATCCGTGTTTTAAGGTTAGAAAAAATTAACCTCTTTTTTTTTATGGGCATTGCTACTTACCCAGGCCACATTTTACGTAAGGCCGTAGGCGCCTTCAATGAATGTCGAATTAATTTGCCGAGACTTAGACAACTGTGAACTTAGCACCGGGGATCTTATTACATTGCCATCATAAATCTCAAGTAGAAGCTCACGCGGGGGCGATATTGCGGCAATCTACAGCGAACAGCGCTAGGAAACTGCAGCTAAAGGCAGTGAGAATGGCGTCGTAGCTTCGAACAGCATTTAGCAATTTGAGTGCGGTTAAAATTTACTGACATATAAGTGTGCGGGGGCACTCGACCCCTGACGGGAAAACATCGTCGATCTACAGCCGCGTTAGGAGATTTAATTGCGTCTAAATTATTTTGGAGCCATTCTAGGTTCTTATAGACACTAGGGTAAATGATGAGAAAAAGAGGGAGGTAAGATTTTTCTTTTGTGCGTAAATGCTGGTACATTTTCTGCAAGACAGTTATTTTATGAAAGAAATTGAGCATTTACCAGAGTCACGCTAGACCTATGATCGTTAGTTGTAAATTACGTTATTCTGCCATCTAAAAGTTTATTTGATATCGTAGAAGTCTCATTTTGACTGTGTTTGTTAATGTTTAGATGTGGGCTTTCATCCGACGTTATTCCTAAGTGTTTCCAACACTATTGGTTTCTTTCAAATTGAGTACTGGAACTGAAATATTTTATTAACTTCCCGTGTTTAAATTTTTAAACTATGAAGCGACGATTTTTTAGCACAATTGAAACTTCAGTGGTCCTAGAGATCACTCGTGTTTTTCCGACTGAAATTTAACAAGGGACGTTTTAAATTTACCTTTGTACTAAGGACTGACGCCATTTATTGAATTAAAATAACGCGAATAAAGTTATTATCAAGTTAAACAAAACAATATACATTTAATTGTCTCGAAATCTTCTAAAACAATCAAACAACAGAAACGATGTAATTCTGTAGGTTAATATTTATATTCATTCGCAGCCCCAGATTATACGACTATTCTATGGCTGAAATCGATACACAAAAGGAATGTTGACTTCGGTCACGTAACATTAGAGAAGTTATGAATGAGTCGCCTATATTCCATACTGCATGACCATCAGTTATGTTGGTCTCTCTATCCCCGTTTACAGCCGTCCTATTGGTCAACACGACTCCCGACTCTCTCACTGTACCTACCAACGTCCTTTACTGGCCGGCTCTCTGCCAATATAATGCCGAGTTGAAAGTGTCTCAATCAAGTGTTCTTTCATACGTATAATACTATACAGTCCATCCTGTTCATTTGAGTAATTTACACTTTGCGTATTGCTCTGACGTACTATTACGTTGCGTAGAACCTCATGAAAACTGCTGGAGAAGTAATATTCCTTTGCCTGTGTCTTCAATGAATGCGGATGCCCTAATGTGACAACGAACTTCATACAACTCAGTTAAATCCACACGACGCAACATAACGTCTGCAGCACTCAGTTGTGAATTTCCTGAATAACTCTGTAATGGAGGTACGGACGTGGAACTGAAAATTACGATTAAGTATAACGTGGTTTTAAAGCGACATATTAGAACTTTATTGCTATGCCACGTTCCTGCAGTGTCGTGTTAGTCTAATGTTGTCCACGGCGATGGCCAATAAGTACGGCCGGTGACTTTTCGCGTAAAAATCGGAGCACACAGTAGACTTCAATACTATATACACACCTCAGCTGTTGTTATACCTCCATTGGCTGCTGGTGCCGTGCCCGTCTTTGATCAAGCCACTCAGCACTAAGTAACTCCGACACTGAACCTTCGTGATTCGTGCGCAAACTGTTAAAACGGGCCAGAGCATTTTTTTTAGCCAAGCAAAGGAGCTGGATGACCCTACAGTGCTTTTAACTGTATCTTGTTTCGAAATCTTTTCGTGAAATATCACTGCCCCTACCAATAAGGCTTAAAGCTGAATGCTAACTTGTTGTCGTACGCTGTCCTACATATCTCTGCGCTAGTACCTCACATGGATTTTCGCATTAGAAACCTCGCGCCAACGTACTTAATTGCGAGACAATTTGTAATTCATTTTGACGCAATGTATGTATAGAGACATGATTTTATCGAAGATCTTTCACAGCTATTTATATTTAAAAATACTTCAGCGTAAATCCACGTTTGCTGTTGGATGGTTTTTTTTCTTACACGTATGCCTACCTGATTTACGCGAAAAGAGTTTCTGTCCAACTGTACTTAAAAGACTTAAATTAAGATGCACGTTCGCTATTGGATGGTTTTTACTGCTGCATGTGCCAACCCGAGAATCACAGACGCTCAGTACAGAAGTAACCTAGTCTTGGTTGGTTCAGTGAACAAACACACTATCTTCTGAGGAACCATGCTACCATGCTACCAGTACCAAAAGATAAATTGCATGCGTGCAAGTAGGGCATTGAGTTTTTAGTCTGCGCATAAAACTCAGACCTCCCAGACATCCCACACATGTGTGGAACAACTCGAATTAATCGCTCGTTTTTCTTCTACGAGAAGAGTTAGTCTTCTCCAGGTAGTGATCCTAAACTGTTCCTTACGAGCGATTATCTGTGATCACCTCATCCCCAATGTGTCTGTTGCGACGAACAATCCCTATTTCGTCATACTCGCCACAAGGTTCGTCACATTGAGCGCATTTACAACTTTTAAGCTGCTTACTATATTGCATTGCTTCTGTAAGTTATCTCTTTGTAGCTGGTGACCACTTAGTGTTGAAGAAGTACACCAACATGCCAGAATTCGTGGTAAACTGGTCTAGTATCGTGTAGGTCCTCCTCTAACCCGGCCAAGTGCAAGAACTAGATTCCACAAGTGGAGGAATCACCTGTGGAGAGATGTTGACCCATGCCGTCTGGATAGCTACTAACACTCCCTGATAGTTGAATACGCAAGATCTTGTGTGAAAGTGGACCTACTTACAACTTCTCGTGATCGACGGGGTTCATATCGGTCACATCAGTCGTTGAAACTCAACCAGAATGCTACTCGAACCGATTCTGGACAACTTGTGCCGATGACACGGGGCATTATCCTGCTGGAATGTCTCATCGTTGTGGGGGTACGTGAAGTTCGTGAAGGACTACAATTAAATGTCATGACCAGCTCACACACACTCACGCAATGTCACAGCACAACTGACGCAGCTATCAGAAATTCCAAGGCGTTACAGTACGGTGGAGCCAACGACTGTTACCTTTAGTGAAATCCCATGACTTCTGGCATGCCAGAGTAAATAAATAAACCAGGGGCACTTCAATTTCGCGGATAAATTCCACGATTACTTCTTCTTCAAGTCATTTTACCTAAGATCCAGTTTTGTGATTGGATGATATTGTGTCCCTCTTATCTGAACGATACGATTCACTTACTTTCAGTTTCGGAGTAACTTAACCCTTTAAGGAGTGTATATACTCTGAACTACGTTTACAAGAACATTTCCTTGCTCTTGAAGGCGAAATTCTCGCTTTTATAGTTATACTGTCTACTGGACTTAGTCGGAATCTAAGCGAAGAATTACAAATAGACAACATTTCAATTTGTAAGAATAAAAAAAGTTATTTGTGATATTTCTCAATTGAACACGCTGAGCTGTAAAACGTTTCATATCTGTCGCGACACATTGATTGGCACACAGTCAACGCCCCACTTCATTGGCCGACGGCCAGCCAATAATGAACGTCGCAGAGTACAGTAAGCGTTCCCGGTGTAGCTATGACCAATAGGATGATGGGAAGTGGAAATGCAAACACCTACATAACTTATATATCTGTGGGGAATACAGGCATCGCATTTCAACCTTGTCTTCAGTGATAGTATATTTGTGCCGTCCTCAAAGGGTTATTTTTTAATAACCCAGTCAGGTAAGATAATGTGGTCCAACAAAGATTAAGGACCAATAACTGAAGGGAAGTTACCGGTTGGTACGTGCATGACTAGGGGCAGTGATATTTTGCGAAAAGATTTCGAGACAAGATACAGTCCAAAGCACTGTAGGGTCGTCCAGCTTCTTTGATTGGCTAAAAAATGTTGTGGCCCGTGTTAACCGTTTGCGCACGAATCACGAAGGTTCAGTGTCAGAGTTACTTAGTCCTGAGTGGCTTGGTTAAAGACGGACATGGCACCAGCAGCCAATGGAGGTATAACAACAGTTGAGGTGTGTGTATATAATATTTAAGTCTACTGTGTGCTCCGATTTTTACGCGAAAATTCACTGGTCCTATGCATGACTGAATTTTAACCTGCGCGTCAATATGTTCGCAAATGCCGATGGCATTGCCAATAAATACTTTATTTATTTAACTTTAGCACAAGGATTGGTTGACGTATTTTTTTGTCAGCAGCTCTGAGATAAGAAATGCCGTCGTTATCTTCTTTTGACTACTAATATTTTTAGATGGGAAGATATGTTTAGAGAGAGTGAAGAGATTTGGAAGGTTCTTAACAGCGAGTTCTTGAGAGCCGATTAGAGTGATTGCGGTGAGTATGGAGCAGCGCCGGAATGAAAGGGCGGGGGGAAACGGGAGACCCCAGAGAAAACCTGCCGACTAGCGGCATCGTCCGGCACGATTCCCAAATGTGAAAATCCGGGAGTGACCCGGCAGGAGGTTGAACCCGGTTCGCCTTGGTGGGAGGCGAGCAAGATACATTTTTATATCGCACCAGTGTTTATCAGTGTTCGTTTAGATCATTTCGCACGTCTTAGTGCCCAATAAAAGAGTTGCGATGCTGCCTGAACGTGCAGTGAGGTCAAAATACTTTAACCCGCACTATTCTATATTCATTTACGAGTAGGAGCATGAAGAATTCGCTTCTTCGTTCGTGGACAAGCTTTACTTCAAGCACTTGCATGTTTGTGCTGCACTCACAATTGGTCTGCGAACTATTTGACACCTCCTGGGAGGGGAGGCTGTAAAGCATGCCCAATCGTGCCCTCTCACTGCGGCAAGAAGCAACCAATAACCTGTTTGGCATCTGCGTCAGTGTACAAAAGTTTGTGAAGTCTAGGCTGCAGGTCATTGAACTCGCGAATTCTTCCTGTCTCTGTTCATGACCTGAACTATTGCAATCATTTAACATTTTTATGTACGCTGTTCTTGTGCTGAGTGTGCATCTCGCAAACAACGCGCTGCTCTATTACTGTTATCAACATTTACCATTCACAAAGGATAGTCACTGATTCCGAGCTGCGACCATAAATATCCTTCATGCGCGTCATGTTTTCGTACGCGTAAACAAGGAGGAATGGACGAGTTAACTTCAGCAATGTACAAATACAAGCTAGTGAATCTAAAGTGGTTTAAATATCTCAGTTTCTCACGTAGTAATAAATACGTCAAGTCTTGTGTTGCATTCTAACACAGAGCAGATAAGTAAACAGAGGCGAAATAGCGTGGCGGTTCCTTAGATGCGCACGTTCTCATTCTTTGATTGGCTGCGTAAGGCTCTGGGATCAGGCTTTGTGTCTGATTGGCTACCGCATGCTGCGAAATGTTCCCTATTGGCTGGGCTGCTGACTGGCGAGTAGGTTACCAGGCGCTGATTGGCGAACGGCATGGCAACATTTTCCTGGCCGGTGACGCCATTTTTCTGGAGTTCACAGAGTGAGCGACACTTTCACCTCTGTGCTCTTAAGTACTCTGTGACTGTACCTTGGCAAGAACGGCCACCGAAGGCCGGAGAAAGAAAGGATTATAAAGGCAGAGGGGAAGTATGCTGACAAAATACCCTGCCACACTTCAACCTCTGCCACGGACGTCTCAAAGGAAAATCCCGGGCTTACAAAGGCCTCGCTTCACAACACGAAGAACTGCGCCCAGAATATTAAATATTTGTGGAGAGAATCCTTGTCTCCGCCAGCCGAAATAAATATTATTTTCCGAGACAAAGAATGAGATGTTATGAGGGCGTAGCTACGTATGTCACACTTGAACTCGAGAAAAAAGAACCATGTTGTTCACTGCAGTAAATATTTCCCACCGGTTCTATGCATGGTAGGTATACTTTGCTTCTCGTGGGTTGAGCTGTGCGTAAAATCATGCATTCAGATTAAGTTTTTTTCGTTTTCAAAGTAATGTCTTTGGCTTTTCGCGAAATTATTTTCGCACAAGGTAAAATGCAGGATTACGTTGGTCTCAGATTACGCAAATACACACAGATCAAAATGCGTGGAGTCACGATTTATGTGAGGAAACTCGGTCGCTCATTGACCGCTCGAAGATGTGGAAACGTGGCTTGGGTTCCATTGGCTATTGCACTCTAAGGGACACTCCCTATTGGTCGGGCTGCCTTCTGTCAAGTTAAGGCCCTTTCACACAATCAAACTTCACTTCAAATGTTCTTCGGATTCAAATGCTGCGTGACGTCACTCGGACGTCTAATCGCGGTCATTTTGTCTTTCAAGCTGTTGAATGACTCGAATTTCTTCATATATTTTCTTTTGGAACATGTTATCTGTACCATAAGTTTGTCCAGCTTTAACAACAACTTTCTGTGACAATATGTTTTCGATGACCACAGTCAATATTTTCCCACACACACAATGTCTTTAACGTCAGTATTACAGAGATTCATAGTAGCAGGCTCAGGAGAATTATATGCTGGAAAACTTTGCTGTTCATGAAGATACGCCATTACAACAGCTGTTTTGTTACTCTTGGACAAGCATCTGACACGTAAGAAGCTTGGATTTGAACTGCACAATGGGTTACATTTATTTCGTTAACCATCTGGTACAACTGAATATTTGGTTAGCTCTCTAATGCCCGTTGTATTCAATTGTCCACGTTGTTGTGTTTCCCCTTTTTAATATCAGAAGGCTATATAAAGAGAGCGCTAAGACAAGCTACGAATAAGGAGAAAGAAATCTTTTAAAGATAATCACAAGAATTATAAGTAACGCCACCTGTTTTTCGCGAAAAGATTCCACTACTTGTTGTTCCGGTAAACACGTTAGTTCGGAAACAATTTCGTGGTTGGATACTTTGAACTCTCGCGTGTCTGAGGTGTCTGCCGGCCAATCATGGAAGTTCGTTTCCGGGGTGACTTAATTCTGTCAGGCCCAGTCAAATACAGAAGGTATATTTTACGCAGGCACCCGGCCAATAAACAAAGGATGCCTGCTCGTGTGGGCGTAGAATGTTGATGTCTATCCTGCGCACAAATCTTTTCGTGAAAATCAGGTGGCTCTATTTAGAAGACTTAAAGTAAGGGTGTATTTACTATGCAATATTAGAGGCCACTGTCTAAAGAGAGTTTGGTAAACTGAGTGCTAGGATCTCAGGCCTTGTGGTAGGACACGCTCGGTGCGATTTGGTGAATCAGATTGGGGCTACGCTCGGTGCGGCCTGACGAACAGGTCGGAGCTAAGGATTTGGTCAATTTCGGTGAGCACTGGTCATGTCTGCGTTGAGAGGACGTGATCCCTCTTCCCCGCCTACTGGGAGGCCGGGATGTGGAATGGCCTCACGGCTAAGAGCGACACGTTAACAAATAAAAGCATGGCTTCGGTTGTGTCTCATGTATAATGTCTAAAGAGAGTAAGGGCCAGAGGGAAGTTCGAGAAGGAAAATAAGGAGCGCGACTCACCCAACCTCTTAACTCATGACAGCTCACCGCCCAAGGAACGAGGAAGACATCCAGGCCACTGGTAGCCCGTCGACTGCGAACTCCCCTTAGTTCGGAGTCCCGTACAAACTTCTCTCCCCACTCCTACCACTTCCGCCCATTGATTGTGATTGGTTGTGATGTGGTTGGTAGGTGGAGTTTAGCTTCGCATTGCTGAATAGCTTTCGTCATCACTTTGACTGGTCAGTTGGACACACATTGTGGTCCTACCCGGGGCCGCAATGGTCTAGTGGTCAGACTACTCGCCTCACACCTAGGCGTGCTGGGCTTGATGCCCGGTCACGTCTCTCCCGGATTTTCGCATGTTGTGATCGTGTCCGGACGATGCCACTGTTCGGCGAGTTTTCTCGGGGATATCCCGTTTACCCTGCCCTTGCATTCTGGCGCTGTTCCGTACTCACCTCGTTTCACTTTCCTCGTTTCTCAAGACCTTGGCACTACCTCGGCGGATTGTCCAGCTTGTTTACTTACACTTAAGACATTTCTGCTCTGTTTTTGAAAAATGTTCATAAACAGTGTTCAGCCATCTTTTCGGGCTTGCGTGTGTGGCTTTCATGTTGCGTAAAATTGCGAAACGACGAGAACCGAGAGTAACATTGTTGCTCAAGAAGGTTATGTTTTAGCGTTTTTGTAAAATGTGAGGCTCAGTAACCAATTATCTTTCGTGGGTAACGGATTCGTAAACCGTGCTACATATCTGCGATGTGACTGGTTCATATCACTGGTAACCGAACACATAGACTACAGCTTATTGGTCGTGATGACGAAACAAGTTTTTTGCCAGCTTGAGTACAGCAAACATCAAATACGTTGTTATTTCCAAAGCTAGAAACCATTCATTAATGTGGGAATGAATGGAAGAGTGATAAGGTGAGAATGTATTGTTAATCAAATATTTATTGACGATAATTTTGAAAGCTGTAAGCAAATAGTGCCAATGTCATATTTTCACTGGTGGGTTGGGTATAGTACATATAGCTAAAATTATGTATATATATATTCAAATGTCCAACCGGCCAGATCACTTCGGATTTTCGCATGTGGGAATCATGCCGCTGATCGGCGGGTTTTCTCGGGGATCTCCCGTTTCCCCCGCTCTTGCATTCCGGCGCTGATCCATTCTTACCTCATTTCAGCCTCATCGGATCTCAAGATCTCGTTGTTAAGAGCCACCAAAAATCTCTCAACTCAACTCAAATACCCAACCCAATAAGATGGAAAAGAGTGAGGCCCATCTGCGATTGCGAAATAAGCTGGTACTTGCTCAGCACTGCACACAGTGCGTGTACGATGCAGGAAGCAACAACAAGGGCGTGGCCAGTAGATAGTGAACGTAGCGCGAACACTCACTAGCAAGTGACGAGCCACCCATTACACATGTTATATGACGTCAGCTGCAGTACTGCATCACACTGTCTGATGCAACAAATCACAAATCGACCACGTTAAGTACAAAAGCGAGCAGTGTCGTGTGGTGAAAGTTGCAAGGTGAGCTGGTGGTTGCGCAGTGCTGTACACACGCGGCGCAAGCAGCAGGGACCAGTTACCAGAGTGGAGCTGGGAAAAACGGGATGTACTGCGGTCACTCACGAGAGAGCCGCGAGGCACCCACTACACATGTGCTGCAACGTCAACTGCACTACTACGTTTAAGGCGCCCGTCTACCTGGCGCTTGAACTGCGTTCCAGAGTGTTCGAAATACACGTTTTTCAACGAAACTGTTAAGCGTGCGTCCAACGTGCCTATCTACGAAAAGAACACACACTTCAGACGAGAGCTGTTAAGTACTTTCAAAATATCACGTACGTTAGAAACATCAATTCAGAGTACTCCAAAACCGCAAAAAACGGCCTTTCCAAGGCGCTGTAGCTCAAAATGCACGCACTAGATACATACAAAACTACTATAGGGGCCTGCACTGAACCTTCCTAAAGACTTCCCACGAAT
Source organism: Clitarchus hookeri (assembly GCA_002778355.1). Lineage (NCBI taxonomy): Eukaryota > Metazoa > Arthropoda > Insecta > Phasmatodea > Phasmatidae > Clitarchus > Clitarchus hookeri. Next base: position 354,161 of record NQII01000441.1, read on the forward strand.
AAAATAATATGGTCACCTCTGAAAGTCCCATAGGTACACGCAGCACGACGAGAACACTGCACGCCAGTTCAGAGCCTTGCTCTTAGCGGCGATGACGTACTTGATGCGCGTGGCAGTGTCGCCCTTGTCGCTCCCGCGCTTCTCGGCCTAGACGTGGGAAAAAGTTCCAGGTAGACGGGCGCCTTAAGTGGCCCATGTGTAAAATGGTAAACGATTAGGTATATCACTGAGCAAAACACAGCTTACCGTGCAACAGTTCACCACACGTGGCTGCAAGCGAACAAACACTGGCTTACATTTGCAACCGCACACTAACCAATCACAGGTTCGTTTCCTTAGTGTGTGACTACGTGGAGTTCTCCGAGCACATCTTCAGCGTAATTTTTAAGCTTGTTTTTTATTTTATTCGTGTACGAGGGGAATCCGGTCTCCCGAACTTACTCTATGAAAACTCTGCGCGTGTGTACTATACTTGTGTCTATGTTTATCTTGGCCCCCTGTTTTTTTTTTCGGTCCGTTGGTTGCGCTGTGTATGGGGTGAGTTTGTTTGTGTGCGTTTCTCCCAACCCTTTCCCCCTGGCTTAACGTATCTCTTGAGCCTTTCTTCTGATAATCCACAAACTCTGGACCACAGAATCTATAAACTAATATTGACAAATCTTGGCGAGTCTGTATCATACGGTAGAATAAGTAAATGTTTGTGATAGGAATATTTGATGAGCTGTGTTTTGGAATATATCATTCCATCCCCTCTGCCCACACCGAGAAAAAGGTTTTATTTAACAAAATGTTTTTTTTTTGGCTCTACGCAGATTAATCAGTTTCTGTTGATATAAAATAAATCGAAAATCTGGCCGAGATTCGAANTATTTTATTCGTGTACGAGGGGAATCCGGTCTCCCGAACTTACTCTATGAAAACTCTGCGCGTGTGTACTATACTCGTGTCTATGTTTATCTTGGCCCCCTGTTTTTTTTTTCGGTCCGTTGGTTGCGCTGTGTATGGGGTGAGTTTGTTTGTGTGCGTTTCTCCCAACCCTTTCCCCCTGGCTTAACGTATCTCTTGCGCCTTTCTTCTGATAATCCACAAACTCTGGACCACAGAATCTATAAAATAATATTGACAAATCTTGGCGAGTCTGTATCATACGGTAGAATAACTAAATGTTTGTGATAGGAATATTTGATGAGCTGTGTTTTGGAATATATCATTCCATCCCCTCTGCCCACACCGAGAAAAAGGTTTTATTTAACAAAATGTTTTTTTTTTTGGCTCTACGCAGATTAATCAGTTTCTGTTGATATAAAATAAATCGAAAATCTGGCCGAGATTCGAANTTTTTTTTTTGGCTCTACGCAGATTAATCAGTTTCTGTTGATATAAAATAAATCGAAAATCTGGCCGAGATTCGAACCTCGATTGTTTGCGACCGTGCGCTACGCTCTAGTAACCTCATCTAAAGCGGCTGCTGATGAAATAATAATGTTTTTAAATGTACTTATACAATTCATAAACTGGACAATGTGGGTAAATAAATATTTCAACTTTTACACCTTGAATTTTTTTAGTTTCCTTTTGAACGTGTTTTCTTAGAATTTTTGTATAGGATGTTCACGGTAAACTGAGCGCTTTTGAAAGCCCTGCTTAAGATCTACTTGTATGTACTTTGTGTATTCTTCCGCCTTATGTAAAATTAAGATTGACATGGGCCTCAGCACTTTCATCATGCGTCGGTAAAGTGAAACTGTGAAATTATTAGAAAAGTAAATATTTAGTAGATCTGCACGTTTTTACGATTTGATGCAATTAAAAAAAAAGACAGAAAGCCAACGAAATGAATTAAGTTGTCACAAATGATAACGTAACACTTCTTATTCGACGTTAAAATATGGAACTACTTTCTCTTCACCGGTACCAACTTTACTGGGCGCATGTCACTCAGTGCGCTCGTTAAAATATATGCAGGTATGAGCAGTGGCTTTTTTCTAAGGTTGATTTCAAAAGTGTAGGGCCACNCAGTGCGCTCGTTAAAATATATGCAGGTATGAGCAGTGGCTTTTTTCTAAGGTTGATTTCAAAAGTGTAGGGCCACTGACTTTTCGCGTAAAAATCGGAGCACACAGTAGACTTCAATACTATATACACACCTCAGCTGTTGTTATACTTCCATTGGCTGCTGGTGCCGTGTCCGTCTTTGACCAAGCCACTCAGGACTAAGTAACTCCGACACTGAACCTTCGTGATTCGTGCGCAAACTGTTAACACGGGCCAGTACATTTTTTAGCCAATCAAAGAAGCTGGACGACCCTACAGTGCTTTGGACTGTATCTTGTCTCGAAACCTTTTCGCGAAATATTACTGCCACTACAAAAGTGCTCTCTTTATCGTGAACAGCCCTTACCGTTATCAACTAACAATCAAAGCGCCAACAAACACTGTTACTATCCTAGTTGTCACACAAACTACAAACAAACTCTCGAGCTGTATTTTCGAACGAAGGCAAGCAAATGAGCGACCAAACAAATACATACCATTCATTCAACGGGGCTCGTGCCTGATTGGCTGCTGCGTGCCGCGAGAGGTTCTGGTTGGCTGAACTTCCGGCTGGCGGGTAGATTACAGGGTGCTGATTGGCGAATGGCGTTCCAGCACTTTTCTGGCGAGTGACGCCATTTTGCTGGCGCGTACGACTGGAGTTCGCTGTATAAGCGACTGTTTAACCTCTGTATTGTTAAGTTCTCTATGGTCAGGGTGGTCTTCAAACCCTCGTTGGTTTTATTGGCTTTCTCTAAATTATACGGCTACGGCTGGCGAAGGGCAATACTTTTTATATCTCGCTAACACAATTTTCCTGATGTGAAATATATTCAAAGTATTTAATATCTTTTAGCTCAATCAACTTAATGCACTAGCTGCGGCAATTACATTTGGACGGAAGAAACAGAAGATTCGATTACGTTACGTCTGGTGGTTATCTACAAATTTTACTNTGCGGCAATTACATTTGGACGGAAGAAACAGAAGATTCGATTACGTTACGTCTGGTGGTTATCTACAAATTTTACTTGTCTTCCATGAAATATATGGTTTCATGAACTAGGGGTCTGAGATCCAGACTTATTAGCTTGTCCGAGTACAATGTAAAAAAAAAACCAGCTTTACAACCCGAACGAGACGAGGAAATATGTTTTAATTATTGAATAAAAAGTAAAGCAGACCATTGAAAAAATATAATTACATTTGATTTGAACTATTTTCTGTTTNTTTTAATTATTGAATAAAAAGTAAAGCAGACCATTGAAAAAATATAATTACATTTGATTTGAACTATTTTCTGTTTCAGAAATAATATCGAGTTAAATAAATTCTTGATTTGGGTAAGGAACGAAATGCAGTAGCTAAAACCATTTCTTTGCGACTGTTGCGTTTATGAAACCCTTAAAAGTAAATTTGCTTCCAAAGTTCTAGAGTTAAAACTCTTTCCTTTCTTGCTGTCAGAATTCTAAAACTTCAAAACATACGTATCCGAATAATTTTCAACTTAAGAAAAATCGACTGTCACTCCATGTCTGAATAAATTGCCTTTGCTGCGACCGAGTCGGCGAAGGGAAATTCATATATTGAAATTATATTTAAAAATCATGAAGCACCATCGACCATTATATCGAACGTTCTGCCAGTGCAGTTACTCATCAGTGGCAGTTCTACACCTCATTTTCCTCCTTACAATTCCAACCTGTAAATCGCATTTATTGTTTAGCTCTCGTCCTAACAGATTCCATACATAGAATCTGTTCATCTCTGGAACAAACTCCCTAACAATACTAACATTAGCACGTACGCTATCAGTTTTAAGCAGAGTTTGCTGAAGTTTATCGTACCAGCAAGTAGCGAAGCCACCAGATAACATACTTTCCCAATTTCATTCCACCCTTTTTTTGCATTACGTGCAAGTATTCTTGTATGCTAGATTTAACGCGTGTGTTTATACTAATGCTATGAGTAAAGGAGGAAGAATTTTGATCTTATGCGTCTAACATTATATTCATATGCGTATGACGCACGTGCGGATGTAGGTAAATAATAAATATATGCGCGATATTTTTTGTAAAATCTTTACCAGCATAATATTCACATGTAACATGAATGTCCTTAATAGTGCATTTCTTTTTTCAATGGCACAATGCTAAATTTGATTATTATTGTTAGGTAGCCAGAAATTTCGCGGATTCATTCGGCAACAAGCTAGACTCTTCTATCCTTTGTGTACTCCAGCTTCAGTAACATGTCCATTTATTAGCGCCACCTGTTTTTAGCGAAACGCTTCCACAACAAGCTGCACTCCAAAACACGTTAGTTCAGAACTAATGTCGCGGTTCCATTACCTTAACTCGCACGCGTCTTAGGTGTCTGCTAGCCAATCACGGACGTCCAATGTCGTGGTAACTTATAGCTTGGGCCAGTGACTTTTCGCAAACAAATCTGAGCATACTGTAGACTTGAATACTCTGTGTACACCTCAGGCGTGGTTATAACTCCATTGGCTGCTGATGCCGTTACCGTATTTAACTGAGCCACTCAGGATTCCGTAACTCCGACACTAGGCATTAGTGATTCGTGCGCACACAGTTAACACGGACCAGAACATGATTCGGCCAATCAAGAAAGCCGGACGACACTAGAGTGCTTTGNAAATCTGAGCATACTGTAGACTTGAATACTCTGTGTACACCTCAGGCGTGGTTATAACTCCATTGGCTGCTGATGCCGTTACCGTATTTAACTGAGCCACTCAGGATTCCGTAACTCCGACACTAGGCATTAGTGATTCGTGCGCACACAGTTAACACGGACCAGAACATGATTCGGCCAATCAAGAAAGCCGGACGACACTAGAGTGCTTTGAACTGTATCTTGTACCGAAATCTTTACGCGAAAAGTCACTGGCCGTACTGATAGGCATAATCGTGTCGAAAATGAATTCTCGCACGCNACTGGCCGTACTGATAGGCATAATCGTGTCGAAAATGTATTCTCACACACACACACACACACACACACACACGCAGCGAAAAGCCAAAGGAAATATGCAAACCTGCACGTAGGAAGTTGAAATCTACTGTGTGCATAAATATTTTTGCGAATAACAGGCAGCCCTACTAACTATTATTCATGCAATTTACCTCAATCTACAGCGTTTAAGTAGTGAACAATGTCGTGTGGCCTAAACATCGCCGCTTTAATAATTACGTTATTTAGAGTTCTTACATGCCCCACAGTGCACGAACTCCAGATACATAAAATTAAGAACAGAATCTGAACTTAAAGATATACTTTTGGTTTAATAAGGGTGGTACTTTGTTCACTATATATTTAAATAAGCAAAATCAACACACACAGCTGTAGTTGGTGCAATATATAATTTTAGAATACAAAATTGTCGACTACATGTGAACAATAACACATAGAAACTACAAAATAAGTCCATACACATGCAAAAATAATTGTTTTAAAATGTAAAAAATTTTATTACCTATAATTGTATAAAAAACTAAAAACAAGAAATTATTTTCTCAAAAGCTCTGCTATAAAATGTTGGCAGTTAACTTATTTTATATAAATTCAATACTATAGAACTTTTGATATTACTTTGTTCATTTTAACACAATTATTATACGGCATGTTTACTAATTTTGTGGTTTATACTTGTATGTTTTTGTTAAAGTTGGCAATTCATTAATTAAAACGTGTAGACATCTCATCAGTACAGATAACATTTGTAAGTGGTTAAAATTCTGTTCTTGATTATACGTTTCCCGTGCTGTGAGACCTATCCATAACCCATAAACCTCTGAGAATAGCTCCAATTTATGGCACCGTAAGGGGCCGCGGTAATGTAGTGGTTAGACTGTTCAACTCCCACCTAGACGAACCGGGTTAGATTCTCGGCGGGGTTGCTCCCGGATTTTCGCATGTGGGATTCGTGCCGAACGATACTGCTGGTCGGCGAGTTTTCTCTGGGATCTCCCGTTCCCCCACCCTTACATTCTGGCGCTGCCCCATACTCATCTCGCTTCACCCCCATCCGCTCTCAAGACCTCGCTGTTAAGAGCCGTCCAATGTTGCTTCACTCACTTCACTAATTTCAGTGGCCATACATTTCAGCAATCCATTCGCAGTACGCCTAAAACTACAGTCGCGCCGTCCTAAGAACGGACTTGGCTCCGCCTACCTTAGTGAAAGAGAGAGACAGAACGACTTGCAAAGCACCAACCACAGGTAGCTGGCGGGCGGGCAGACAATCTGCAGGCACTCCCTCCCTCCTGCCGTACCACCGTTGTCAAATAGTTTCCTCTCCCGGGGAGAAGTGGCCCGACATTGGCAGACCTCCCAAGTCCTAAGTTACAGTGGTGGCACTATAAGATTATTAATTCACCACCAGCTAACTGAGAGTTTGCACGCGAGCAAACCACAATACAACATCATGTCATATAACTATTTGTATTAATTTCGTTGCCAACTTAACTGGACGCCTGCATGTCAGTGTACACCACAGAACACGTACATTTATGGACAATGGCATGCTTCAAAGATTTATTGCAAATGTTCTTAAATATACGTTTGATGTGTGACGCCTTTTGGAATAGAAGCCTCGCTGACCCCCTTCGTGAGCGCCTCCCAGTTGACACGTGTCACGAGGCACATGGCCAGCCAGAATGGATCGCAGTTACACGTGTCTTGCTGCATGTCCTGCCACGTAGGCCTCCCTGCCACCTTCCCACCCCCCTACGCCCCTAGCAATCCCGTGAGATTTGTTGAGCGCCGAGGTATCACGAGATAGAGAAACGCAGTTCGCATAAATTCAGAAAACACGCACCGCGGAGAAATAGCTGACAGAGTAAGCTATGGGGCAAGGTGCCACCTTTCCCCCCCAACCTTCAGGAACCAGGGCACGTGTTTCTAAAGGCATTGCTCTGCTTTCTACCACCTCACCCCCTCCCCCAACAAGGCTACATGTGCCGACAATTAAGGAGGGAAGCTAGCGAGCATATAAGCCCCCTACAGAGAAGGTGAAGGAGAATCAGACAGTTCTTTATCGCAGCGCAGAGAGTCAGTTCTTCATTGCCGCCCAGAGTTCGAGCAAGCAATCATGCACAGAGCGTTTGCCTGGGGGGGGGGATCGGACCCCTGGCCACGTCAGTAGAGCAGTCCAGGGGAGACGACCACATACGCGGGCCCTTTCCATGGCCTACCACTTCGCCGGAGCTCATCCCCAGGTGACAGCATACAACAGCAGTAGTTAAGTATAAAATCGCCGCCCAGAGAAGCCCCACTCCACCATGAAGTCGCCCCAGTTAATACGAGTAGCCAAATTAGAGTACCACACCTCGGAAGTGTTGCTGTATGTTGTTTTTGTTCAAACTCGAGACAATATAATTATCCAGTTAAGTGAAACGTCAAAAGACTACCTTATTGAAAAACCCCTTAACTTTCTAGGCACCTTATAGTCTATGCCTGGAGGAATTAACTACGACACTATAAGTCACCCTGTATTCTCCACAGGTGGGCTAAAGCGCAAGTTACATTGGCTTCCCCAACCAAATAGCGTCAAGTTAAATTGTCACGACCAATGTGGGGCCTAAATAAGCCTGCGTCACCTTTAACTTACACATTAATTTTTCGTTTCAGGTGTTGCAAAATAATACGTTTTCGGTGAGAGCAGTACTCGCGATTTTTTATAACTGAGAGTTTGGAACATATGACAAGGATATAAGTATGTCAATGGCAAATAAATCAACCAATTATAAAACGCTTGGCGTGCCAGCAGCAACTAATAGTATTTATTGGCCACGGGAAGGCGGTGCTAGCTTCTGGGCAGGCACTGCTCCGACCATGATTTAACCCATTTATACAACATGTCAGATGTTAATGAGTGTACTCGGGATAACATGTTAACCCGTGCAGACCCAGTGTACACGGTTATGTACAAACCACACAATAATGTGATTATTCGCCTGTGCTATACTCTGAGAAGTTCAGGTGCCTATGAACTCACCTGTGGGTAACTAATGTTTAAACCTTGTTACTGGTCTAGGTTACACCGGGGGAAAATGTGGCTGTAGGAACCATTCCGACTGTTAAAATATGGACAGCCATCTAATGGGTTGCAGTTAGGTACCATCTAATGGGTTGCAGTTAGGTACCATCTAATGGGTTGCAGTTAGGTACCATCTAATGGGTTGCAGTTAGGTACCATCTAATGGGTTGCAGTTAGGTACCATCTAATGGGTTGCAGTTAGGTACCATCTAATGGGTTGCAGTTAGGTACCATCTAATGGGTTGCAGTTAGGTACCATCTAATGGGTTGCAGTTAGGTACCATCTAATGGGTTGCAGTTAGGTACCATCTAATGGGTTGCAGTTAGGTACCATCTAATGGGTTGCAGTTAGGTACCATCTAATGGGTTGCAGTTAGGTACCATCTAATGGGTTGCAGTTAGGTACCATCTAATGGGTTGCAGTTAGGTACCATCTAATGGGTTGCAGTTAGGTACCATCTAATGGGTTGCAGTTAGGTACCATCTAATGGGTTGCAGTTAGGTACCATCTAATGGGTTGCAGTTAGGGACCATCTAATGGGTTGCAGTTAGGTACCATCTAATGGGTTGTAGTTAGGTACCATCTAATGGGTTGTAGTTAGGTACTATCTAATGGGTTGCAGTTAGGTACCATCTAAATATGTCAACATATATAGTAATACCAACAGGACTGTTTATTGTATTCCTGTGTCTGATTGTATTTTCTACGTCGTATGGTTACTACAGCAGAGCGCCACGCTACTACCACAAAGCATGCCATTCTCTGTCTACTAAGAGAATAACAATAATCAGAGAATAACAATAGAATAACGTAAGCAATATTGGATTATTCCCACAACAAAGAGGATTGTAATAACAACAGAATATTCTGTTGCTGCTGCTACCCTTAAAACATATTACAGAACTGTTTATTACTAGCAACACAAAATTCTGTTAGGTAATTACAATTCTGATTGTTGTGCGAACAATCCAAATATTGTAGATGTTGTTTTGTATTCTATCTGTGCCGCCTCTCTCGGATCACCAAGGCGACAGGGATGTTGGCGAGGCTGAAGAGACGTGTAGGCGACACATATGGGAAGTCCATTACGGCTCGGCATGTGTACGAGCAGTCGTCAAACACGGCGAGGGCGCAACCCCTGCGGGAGTAACGGCCTTCGAGCTGGTACCAGCCGGACTGTTTAACAACCGCGCCGTGTCATCTGCCTGGCGCACGACTGCCCTTCTGCAAAATACTGCGTGCAACGCCCGTCCGGTGACGTCACACTTGTTACCCGTACTCCATCACCCCAGCAGGAAAATATGACCTCTCATGGCGACGTACAACTTTAAAAAAATTATTATGGCAAATTAATTTTTTTGTAAATGCACAGTTCAAAATGTTTATACATTCGCGTGACATGTGACGAAAATACACTACAAATTTAAGGAAAAGCGCTCCATAAACGGAACTGAGCTTTTGTACGCACGAAATACTGGGCTTCTACGTCATTACAACAGCTTCGGGTTTAAGGAACGAAGATACCCGAGGATACACGAAACGTTCTTCTCAGCTGTAACTAGAAAATGATGGTTCCTGCAGCAGTCATGATATCCACACCACTTAAATGTGTTATTTCAAACATTGAAAAGTAGCGCGAGTCACATTGTAACTCGAGAAACTGTATTTTCAGGACTGTTTCACGTTTATAATTTTGCTGGAGTATCAAAGGATCTTACAAAAGGAGGGCCGCGGTGGTTGAGCGGTTAGCCCGCTTGCCTTCCACCAAAGCGAACCGGGTTCAATCCCGTGCCGTGTCACTCCCGGATTTTCGCAAGTGTGAATCGTGCCAGACGATGCGCTGCTCGGCGGGTTTTCTCGGAGTTCTCCCGTTTCCCCCACTCCTTTATTCCGGCACTGCTCCATACTCACCTAACTTCACCCTCATCGGCTCTCAAGACCTCGATGTTAAGAGCCGCCCACTCTCTCTTCACTCACAACGGTATGTTGTCGGCGACATTTTATCACAACATGGCCGTACATTTCTACTAGACCCTCTTCACCGTTGATTCAGCCTAACTGAAAAGTTACGGGCGCAGGTAAAAAATTGGGTTGGGAAAGGAATGTTTCATACATATCCAGAGTGTTTATAAGTATTTCCGAAAAGAGATTCAATTAAATTTGCAGTGTGATGTTACATATGTAAACATGTTGAAGTAGCAGAAGAAAAAGGTACGTTGATCGTGATGTAAAAGTGTGGAAAAATTATTCAGGTTGTGATGACAGCGAATCAAATAATTCCTTGTTACCAAGTAACTGTTTTGAAGATTTCAGTGTTCAGAGATTATTTGAATGTCTTTGTTCAGTAAGAATTGAATTAGTATATAATAGTGTGTGCTTGGCTCATTAAAAATTAATACAATTAGAATGCTCGCAACTTGTTAAATTTTTGTTGAGTCAGTTACTATTTCAGGTCGGAATCATACTGCTTGTACTTAATAATGTTTCCTGTTTCTAATGACTGATGCATCTGAGGCTTATGTATTAATTTCCCTTGAATTTTCGCCCCCAATCAGCGTCATCCACCCACCAACTAAGCCGGCGGGTATTGTAAAATCCGGACCAAAATACATAGCAAAGCCCTGGAACGACGTCCAGGTGTTCTGTCTGATTATGGATGAGATTCCCCGAATGCAGAGTTCGAACGCAAAGCATCTATACTATAGAGTATTTTAAATTATTAATTACTTTCCTTTAGAATGAGTTCCGTTGACTCTCATTACATGTGCTATGGGTAGGGGCAGTGGTATTTCGCGAAAAAATTTCGAGACAAGATACAGTCCAAAGCACTGTAGGGTCATCTAGCTACTTTGATTGGCTAAAAAATGTTCTGGCCCGTGTTAACCGTTTGCGCACGAATCACGAAGGTTCAGTGTCGGCGTTACTTAGTCCTAAGTGGCTTGGTCAAAGACGGACACGGCACCAGCAGCCAATGGAGGTATAACAACTGAGGTGTGTATATAGTATTGAAGTATACTGTGCGCTCCAATTTTTACGCGAAAAGTCATTGGCCCTAGCTATGGGGTGCTTTTAACAGCACACATTACGGGGAATGTATAAATTTACGTAATTTTTGTGTGCATTGTTGCGTTTCGTTATTGATATAACTATATCTGTTATATAGAAAGTGTCTAACTCTTGAATGGTAAGTATTTTTGCAGGCTTGTGCGGCTTTAATTCCGTGGAATAAGCATCGAGTTCACCTCTGTATTGTTAAGTATTTCGTAGTCTAAGACCATACAAAACAACACGGCTTTTAGACAAAGCAAGGTGTATTAAAATTATTCTCCGCCTGATTAATCCACGTAACCCCCTAACGTACACACCAACCTCTTAACATATTATTACGAGTATACTAGTTCACGCCTACATGTTGCAGAGTAGGTGTAATCATGTTCGGTGCCGTACAAGGACAGAAGCTAGCGCTAATACATGTTGGACCTTTTCCTGGGCAGTTATTGGTCGCTGCTGACATACAAGCTATTTGATAATCTGGCAGTATGACACTCGCTACTTGCTTCCTTGCAAGTCTGCTGCTATCGGCTCAGAGTCGTCCAGGGCGTGTATAGTTAGGGGCAGTGATATTTCGCGAAAGATTTCGAGACAAGATACAGTCCAAAGCACTGTAAGGTCTTCCAGCTTCTTCGAGTGGCTAGAAAATGTTCTGGCCCGTGTTAACCATTTGCGCACGAATCACGAAGGTTCAGTGTTGGAGTTACTTAGTCCTGAGTGGCTTGGTCAAATACGAACACGCCACCAGCAGCCAATGGAAGTATAACAACAGCTGAGCTGTTTATATAGTATTGAAGTCTACTGTGTGCTCCGATTTTTACTCGAAAAGTCACTGGCCCTATGTATAGTGTACTGTGATCCAATTGTAAATCAGTCTTCAGTGTACACGTGTTGGACGTGTATCTGGTTCTGAAATTAATTCGCGAAATTTTCCTATCCCTTTCGATACAATAATTGAAAGGGTTAAATTTCGATCCATTCGGCCCTCATCCGCTTTGCCAACCACTTGCATGCGCAGAAGAGAAAAAGGAACTAGGAGAAAATTTGAAGTTATAAAAAGAGCACTTCAAATAGTAATTTAAATTACAGACGACAGATGAAACCCAACAGACCATTCACAGAAGCAGCGGAATCCACTTAGCTTTCCAATGATTTGGCCATCACTTTGCCCTTTCTAAAGCAACAGAGCAATTTTTTTTTTCGGGATGGGAAGCATGGAGTCGTCAATACGGAGGGGGAAGAACGTGAAGGAACATTTCCGATAAAGTTGTNGGGGGGGGGGGGCAGAAGACGGGCCGCGACGAGGCGATAGGATCGCGATTGACTGCCGCTCGCCGGCGCGGAACGATCTCTCGATAAAGAAGAGTCGACGAGCGAACATTGAATAAGTCCTGTCGACGTCACGGTGCGTCTTGGATCCCGAGGCGCAAGACAGACACATATCCGTGGACGTGACAGAAAAAAAAATACCCCCGTGGCTAATGGGATTAGTAGTATAACCGCGTTTGGGGGGCCGCGGTGGTGTGTTGGTTAGATTACTCGCCTCCCACCTAGGGCGAACCGGGCTCGATTCCCGGCGGGGCCGCTCCCGGATTTTCGCCGTGTGGGAATCGTGCCGGACGATGTCACTGGTCTGCGGGTTTTCTCGTGGATCTCCCGTTCCCCCCACCCTTTCATTCTGGCACCGCTCCATACTTCGCTTTAGCCTCACTCACTAACTTTGTAATAACTGAAGACTGCATAACTATGCGCAGGAAAATTGCATGGAGATTAGACTCGGCAGTCCTCTGTACATTAGAGCTTCAGCTGTTCTCTAATTGGCTGTTGTCTTGGTGAGTATAAGCTATTCATGGTAAAGTGAGCACTTTTGAAAGCCCTCTCATTTGGAATAATAGTCAATAAATATGTCTTATTTTAGCTTTAGACATTGACTTCCGAGTGCGGTGGAATATACATACTGTGTTTATTACTTTCACGACAGAATGTATTTAAGAAGGTGGTTGAAGGTTTAAATATGGCTGAAGGTAAAAAGTAACTAGGGCCTGAAAAGTGCTCACTTTACCGCAAGCAACCTGTAGCCAGTTTTATGCGCGACGAGGCAGCACGGGATTGGGTCCTTGTTTTCGTGCAGGTCTGTCATTGGTCCAGAGACGTCCATGGCGTGTCTAATAAACTACGAGCCAATCGTAAAGGTTGCCTAAATATTTGAGCGTTTGACTTTAAGCTTGTGCTCCTATTCAGGGTGTGACAGAATCACCTTGATTCATTCGAGAAAGGTACTGAATCGTACGAATGTTTTATACATAATTTGTGCGGGGAATTTTCCAGGTCCTATATACGCTGTAATGTTGANTACGCTGCATATGCAAGCACATTTACACAGAGAAATAGTGAAGAGAGAGAGAGAGAGAGAGAGAGAGAAGCGAGAGAGAGAGAGAGAGAGAGAGAGAGAGAGAGAGAGAGAGAGGAGGGGATCTTAGAAAATTAATGGAGTACAAAGCGCATACCAGCTGTGCATATCTCTCTCCAACAAACGGGCTGCACATTTATCTCGAGGAAATATAATTATGTATTAACATACCTGCACTGTAATAAAGCTTTACGTAACGTAGTTATTCAAAATATTAATTTTTTAAATGTGCAGACTTCGAAAATGTTTACCTCGTCTCAATTTTGTAAGGTTTTGAGGAAACTGACAATGTTACCCCTACCTCCTTTCTTACAAATATTTTCCTTAATGTTATTACACATAAACGATCGCCTGAGATGAGAATTTCACCTTGTCGTTCCGGCTGCCTACACTCCAGGGGCAACGGGGGACGCCGTCTAGGCCAATCTTTCCGGGGATGAAAATTGTGCTGCGATATTTCAAAGATAATCTTTAGGTATTGCACTGAGTGCATTTTTCTTGTCAGAAGCCTACAAACACGGCAAACATTAAATGTTACGCCGGTAGTACATTATATGCCTCACTCAAAGCACTTATCTGAACTAGTGTGAAGCGTTTCTGGTGCCAACTATCCTTTATGAGACTTCCAGCCATGACCGCATGGTTATGTGACGCAACAAACAAAATGCAGCTTCAAATAAAGAGTGCAGTGATTTTCGTATTCGTTCACAATCGCGAAAACTCGTTATAAAAAAACGCTTTAGAGAATGGTAACTAAAACTGAAACTTATAGACTTTTCACGGTTAAATGAGCACTTTTGAGGCCCTAGTTACTTCTCCCTTTCAGCCATCTTTTAATTCTTTAACCACCTTTTTAAATAAATATTGCCAAGCAAGAAATAAACACAGTGTGTATATTCCACCGCACACTGAAATTAACGCCTAAGTCTTAAATAAAATATGTTTATATACTATTATTCCAAATGAGATGACATTCAAAAGTGCTCACTTTGCCGTGAATAGAGAAAAGCAAACGTGACATTTCTTAAGTACATATATATTAGTAAGGCCGCCTGTTTCTCGTGGAAATATTTATGTGCAGGCTAAACTTCAATATGCAATGCACACACAACATTCCTTTGCTTATGGGCCGTGTGTATGTTAGAAGACAATGTCTCACCTAACTGTATCAGTCAGAATTGAGTTCCGCAATTACTGAATGTCTGTGATTAGTGGGCAGACATACAGAAGTTGACAGAGTTAAAAATCATCCTCTCACGAAATTGGATACGAACTTAAGTGTTATAGTTAGGGCCAGTGACTTTTCGCGTAAAAATCGGAGAACACAGTAGACTTCAATACTATATGCACACACCTCAGCTGTTGTTATACCTCCATTGGCTGCTGGTGCCGTGTCCGTCTTTGACCAAGCCACCCAGGACTAAGTAACTCCGACACTGAACCTTTGTGATTCGTGCGCAAACGGTTAACACGGGCCAGAACATTTTTTAGCCAATCAAAGAAGCTGGAGGAACCTACAGTGCTTTGGACTGTATCTTGTCTCAAAAAATCTTTTCGCGAAATATCACTGCCCCTGTTTATAGTACACAGCTAGTTGTTAAATCTTGTCCTAAAAATCAGGTGGTCCTAAGTATTAGTATTTCTTGAGTATTAGTATCACTCCGAAGAAATAATACGTTTATAAATTACACATAATTTTTTGCTGAAGTACTCCACACCAATGCGCAGCCTAGGCAGACAAGTGTTCTGTTTGTTCTGCCTTCTCGTACACGTGGTGCTCTCCTTCCCCTCTTATTTCCCCCCATTTTACGCTATTTAGATTGTATTTCGGAATTATCCTCTTATTTTAATTTTTTTTCTTAGCACAATATTTAATTTTTCCAGTTCTCCGTGTAACTTGTAATTTTTGATTCAGATTAAATGTTTCCATTCAATTTTGTGATACCTTTACTTCGTTACCTGTCTGTTAATACTTTCCCGCTGGTGGTATTGGAAACTTGAGGGAGTTATATAAAATACATCTTTAATTTATTTGCTTCTGACAACGGGTTCCATCCCTAAATGTTTGAGTACAATTCCTGCGTGACAGATTTTAAATAATTGCTTCCCAAATTTGATCAAATATCTACCTGTTCAGCGCAGTAATTAATTTTTAACCGTTTTATTTCGATGGGAAATAAGTTATTCCTTGTAGGTAAATATATAAATGGCACTGGCTACTCTAGCTAAACAATTGCGACTCTAAGTTCAGTACAAATCCCCTTGCTTGATATGTTAGTAGTAGGCTTATGTTGCTTCTGGGACAAACGGGTTCTGGGATAGGATCTAGGATCCATCCTCCATGACGTCACAAGCGCGGTCGGCGGCCTGGGACGGCCATTTGACCGACAAAATTACTAGTTTTACCCCAAAAAATCACTTAAAAAATCAATTATTTTACACAAAAATAATTTCCCCCCCTCAACACCCCCTGCCTTCAACAACACTCCTAAATTTCCAAAAAATTGTGAAAAAGTGCTTGCTCCTCAATGTGGCTGACTGATTCCTTATTATGACTGAGATATCCCGAACATCAGCCACAATAAGGAATCTAAAGAGCTAATAAAATAAAAAATATATATCTTTTTTAAATTTAAATATATTTTTTAAATTAAAAATTTAAAGGCGTAAGTACTGAGTATTATATATCACCGGACTTGTCTTTTGAAGGCGCATACGATCGTGATTTCATATTGATTATGAAACCCAATGTCAGGACCACCATATTGGATTTAAGAGGTGTGCCCCTACCACCCCACCCCCGTAATATTCAAAACTCATTACCATCACCCCACCTTACCAACACCCCTCACCCACACTTCAACCACTATAAAATCTCGTCGCCCCACCTTATCCCCTCACCCACTACACGCCTCCCCTGACCCTCCTTCAAACCCATTTTGTTCTATAAAAGTATCTAATAATTAAAGCGATTTATATCACTGCCTCAAACATCGTCGGAAATATTATTGAAAGTATCAATACATTCCACCCCCCCCCCCCTTCAAAGACAACCAATATGCATACCTCACATGGATGAGGAGAAGGAGGAGGAAATTGAATGGCGGACATCTTTGTTATCCTTGCGCCAATACCAACATAAGCACACTACTAGATTTCTATGGAAGAAACTCCTAACTGACACTTTATTATAAATAGCTGGAATAAATTCGGTATAAATGTATGGGTGTATGTAACATAAAAAGTAGTCTTTTAGACAAATCTTGGATAATGAATAAAGATGATATATGGTGATGTAGGGACCCAAGTTCGAATACCGACCTGTACATTGGATCATTTTTAACGAACTTGTACGTGATTTTCTGACTAATTATATTCTTATACGCACATAATATATACATTGAAGCAATATCCGTCGTTTAGGCATAGCGTAGGGCCTCCAGTCCGAGATCCGAAACCATACAATTATTAATTTTCTATCGGACTTGAGAAAAATTTGGTAATTTTGCCCCAGCGATGAGAGGAATATATAATGAAGGCGAAACAGAAGTTGTAGAAGAGTAATCCTAGATTCGGAATGCAATAAGATGTTTGCAATTTTATTAATGGTGCGAGTTTCAGAAGCTTGTTAGTGAAGTTTTTGCGTGAATTTCTGTCTGATTACATACACCCGATATCCAAATTTACGACTGATTACATACGCCCGATATATGTGTTTAAGCAACATCCACCGGTTAGGCATTGTATAGGGACCCGAGTTCGAGACCCAAATATATTAAAATAATAATTTTCTTTCGGATTTATAATATATCGGGCAGCGTTTTCCGGGTGATGGGAGAAAGTATATAATATAGAGGTGTGACGCATGCTGATAGCTTAGTTATTCAGACTTTGGGGAGTTAACATCGATTTGGAAGCATTCTATCCTCATACAAAGAAGATTAATTGTAAATATGAAGCCCTGCCTTTGATCTCAACGAACTTGGAGCCGCGACCTGCATCAACGACACCTGATCGTACAACACAACCTACGTCAGCGCTCTGCGAGCCGAAGCCTAACGTTAATGACATCTTACTGAAGCGATCTGCATTCAGGCGTCTTCTTAAATAATATGTTTAATCGAATATGTGAATTACATCGAAATATGTTTGCTCGTTCATGTCAAGAATGAAACCTAATATGATAAAACCAATTTATCGATGAGGTGTAACAATATGGTGGTGTAAAATATAATATGCGGCTGAACTGTAGCAATACGAAACCAGAGCCCCACGATGACGAATATTGTACTAGAGCCTTCAATGCCTCGAATGTAGCTGTGTGTGTGTGTGTGATATAGACGCTATAGAAAGCATAGTAAACACAATGTATGCCAAGAGGGAGGAAAAATGGATTCCAAGGGTTTGGGTTGGATCCTGGCTTCAGTAAATCATCCAGAACTGGGAACAAGTAATTTAAATTCATTTGGCAAATAGACACTTACAGATTTCCTTATACCAGACTACAGAGAATTACGACATACATAATCAGAAAACCACTATATGAATGCGAAGCCTGGATTGCGTGAGGGGTCATTTAGGGGTTATTATGGGTCTTATGGTTCATTAGAAATTGTGGCTAGATAATAAATTTGATGAATAGGACGCAATACACATCTTTTCTTATATACTGGGTTAATTCTAACGACATCCGAATAACTTGAACACAAATTCAATTAATATTTCACCTGTAGCTTTATTTGAAGGTACAGTAAAACTTAATTGTAGTCAGTTGTTTGCAGATTTTAGTACCTTTGCAGGTAATACAGATAAAAAAGAAAGATGTACAAACACCCGCGGGAACAAAATAAAGGTGTATAAAAAAACAGAATTAAAATTGGTAAATTTTTTCGGGTGTTATACGCGTCGGAACAAACGGATATATATATATATACTAAGGTATACTGAATTTACATTAGTTTCTTTCGAGAAGAAAAAGAAACAAATCGTCCAGTGTAGCGATATTTCTTTCAAGCGTTTACTAAAGTAGTGAAACTGAAATGTCTTTTTACCGGCGTACTGCGTTTTGCGCCCGCTGTCGTGTAGAACGCAGCTATCGGCTTCAATTGTTCGTTTCTTTCCTGCGATGTAACGTGTCGTGTTGCAGTCTTCTGCTGAAATACGAGTTTTCTAGACGCTTTTCAGAAACACTCCGCACGGGAGACCGAGAAACAGCACCACACAGCTCCATCGTCGGTGTTTTACAACGAACTGACATTTATCGTTCCTGTTTTCCCGCAAGATATCCACACCAACGAACCAACGAACATCTTTAAACAGAAAATGTATGCAAGACATTTACGTGTAATCCTTCATATGTATACATTTGCTTGCTTGTTCTTTTTTTCTTGGAAACGTTGTGCGAGACATACAGCAACATTTGTGTAAAATACTCCAAATTCATTTGCGCTTTGAACAGGACATATGTTAATAAGGTTATGTTATTATATTTTAAATTATGTATTCTAGACCATAATCAACAAGCAGACAATGCCAGTCGTGTAAATACATCTTCTGTTACCGAGTGTCTGGTCGTGGAGTAGAACGTTAAAATCGCAGCCGAAAGGTCGCAAATTTGATCCCGGTCAGAAGTGCTAGGAAAAAATATGTCTTCCCATAATCTCTCATATTCGCATTCCACGCAAATCATACTGTAAGGGCTGTTCACATAAAGTGAGCGCTTTCGAAATCAACCTTAGAAAAATGCCACTGTTCCTACCTGCATGTATTTGAACGGGTGCCCTGAGGAACATGCGCCCAGTAAAGTTGGTAGCAATGGAGGGGAAGTAGTTCCACATCTTAACCCTTTCAGAACCACTTCATTTTACGGTTTCAGGTGTTGCAAACAAAACATTTGTGATGCATGCTGTCCGTACGTCAACACAACACTTGTTTGATTGTCACAGCCAATGATCTGTAGACCATATGTTCTGCTACAGTTATATGAACCAATTATGAACTAGACCAGTAAGACGGTTTGCGAATCATTTACTCACAGGTAATGTAACATCATTGATCACTGAGATTCTCAGTGTGCTGTACACATCAAAAAAATACCTACACGAGTTCAATGACCTGCAGGCTAGACTCTCCAGTCTTATGTACAAATACACCGATGTCAACCGTACATTGGTTGTCTGCTGTCACAGTAGAAGGCAACGGTTGAGCCAGTCTTTTCCAGGAGGTGTCAAACACCGTGTGGACCAATGACTGAAAGTGTTATAAACACACGTGTTTCGAATTCTAGCTTGTCCCGAAATGAATCCGCGAATTTTTTTGGTTCTCTACCAATTGTGTACACTGGGTCGAAATGGGTTAACGTCAAATGTAAAATATTAGGTAACCATTTGTGATAAAAATGATTATTTATTTCGCCTTCTGTTTTTAATTCATCGTAAGTATAATAGTTAGCAGATTTTTTAAATATTTACTTTTCTAACAATTTCACAGTTTCACTTGATGGACGTATGAATAAAGTGGTAAGGCCCATGGCAGCGTCAAGTTTGCGTAAGGCGGAAAGATGCACAACGTGCACGCAAATCGATCTTAAGCAGTTCTTTCAAAAGTGCTCAGTTTAACATGAACAGTCTTTAGTTCCCTACACACATCTTAAATTTTTCTCAGTCCTTATATTCGCACTTTCAATGCCAGGCGAACATACAGCGTTAGGCATCGCAAGAAACAAATTTTTTGTTTGGAAACGTTAATGGTAATGGACACCCGATTTTCGCGAAAGGAATTCCTGTCGAGTCGAGTTTCGAAACACTTAAACTCAGATCCACTTTCGCGATTGGTTGGTTTCAACTGTTGCACGTCTGAGACGCCTGCCCACGAATCACAGACGTTCAGTACCGAAGTAACATTGTTCTTATTGGCCAGTAAACACCGCACTGTCACAGAGTACTAAACAATACAGAGGTGAAATTGTGGTGGGTGACACAAACTCCAGCCTCACACGCCAGAAAAAATGGACTCGCCGGCGAGCAATATGGCGGAAAGACCGTCCACCAATCAGCCCCTGGTGACTAACTTGCCAGACGGCAGCACGACCAATAGTTAGGGCCAGTGACTTTTCGCGTAAATATTTCGGGACAAGATACAGTGCAAAGCACTGTGGTGTCGTTCAGCTTTCTTGATTGGCCGAATCATGTTCTGGGCCGTGTTAACTGTGTGCGCACGAATCACCAATGCCTGGTGTCGGAGTTACTGAATCCTGAGTGGCTCAGTTAAATACGGGAACGGCGTCAGCAGCCAATGGAGTTATAACCACGCCTGAGGTGTACACAGCGTATTCAATATGGTCAGATTATTTTTCGCGAAAAATCACTGGCCCTACCAATAGTTAGTATTCCATAATGCTCAATAGCCAATCAGACTCATGGTCCTTTTCCACAGCTTCACGCGGCCAATCAGCGAACGAGTTCGCTTATGTCAAAGGAACCGCCCCACTATTTAACTTGTGTAATGCTGTCTGGCGACGAAGGCACGCGGCCAACAACGCGGAGAAAACTGTTGATGTGCAAGTAGGACATTGAGATCCAGCCTCGCTGGAATTCTTTCCCCGGAAAATCGGCCGTCCTTAGACTCTAAATTCGAAATCAGTGGAATAGCACTGATTTGCAGTGAAATTCAACTACTCGAATAAGCGAAAATGTCTCCACTTAGAATCAGTGGAAAACCACTAATTGTTTCATTGAAAAAAAATTCACTTATAGAATTCGTGACGTGAAACGATTTTACTGATTGTATTTGTGACGTGAAACAACTTCACTGATTAATAAGTTACGGCCAACTGCAGTGTCGAATTAAATATATATATATATATGTTTTTTTAATTTAGCCAAATAATTACGAGAAATAAATATATTTACGATAGTTTACTATTTATCTTGCGTGATTTACCGTATTTTAAAATAGCAAATAATTTTCCCCAGTGGGCCGGGATTGAACTCACACGCCCTTTCTGTTTTACTTCTAGACCATTACCTTACCGTTTTCGCTAACATTTCAAGTTGAGAAGAAAGAGGAACACATATTACTTGTATTTATTCATCAAAAGCGTGTAGTTTTTAATTGTATGGCATTACTGTTTGTTTTTGGTTTGATTGGCACCGTTAAATACGCATGAATGCACTCTCTTCACCAACCTTCAAACAGAGCGCTGTGATGATTAAATGACATCAACGAAACGAAAGACGTAAAAACGGAATGAAAGAATGAATGTTCACGTTACCTCATGAAATGGTGTTTTGAAATACGAAACATATTCAAGAAAGTATTTTGTATTGGTTTTATTAGCTTATGCGTTGTTATTTCACTTGACACACGTTGTTTAACGGCCATTCTTTCACGTAGTTTGACGGTCATTTTTACACGCTGTTTATCGGATCTAACAGCCAAAAAACAAATCACTGAAAGAAAAACAGTGAAAAAATGACCGACCAATCAGTGGANTGTTTATCGGATCTAACAGCCAAAAAACAAATCACTGAAAGAAAAACAGTGAAAAAATGACCGACCAATCAGTGGAAAATGTCACTGAATCAATAAGTGAAAGAAAACTGGCATTTTTTAAACTGATTCATCAGTTAAATTCATTGAAGTGACTGCTGAATCAGTCAGATACTGTTAACTGACTGAAACAGTGAAATTGTCACTGATTCAGATGTAGAGTGTAGTCATAGTGTCAGTTTAACGCTCTGTCATACTTCGGGACAAATAAATAATATTTGGTANATTCAGATGTAGAGTGTAGTCATAGTGTCAGTTTAACGCTCTGTCATACTTCGGGACAAATAAATAATATTTGGTACTTTACATTAATATGCAGCGACTTTTCATAGCATGTCCTGTGTGGGACGCAAGATGCGCGCGCATCTCCGAGAGTCGAGTGGCGCCAGGTGGCCACAACGTGGTGTCTAACAAAGTCCAGGAACTTTCTCTATCAAAAAAACATTAGGTGCAAACTAAAACTACACTGAAGAGCCAAAAAAAAAAACCGGTATAGGTGTGCGTATGCTAATAACAGAGGTATGGAACCAATCAGAGTAAAGCGATGCGGTCGGCCGCTAGATCCGTTACTGCTGCTACAATGGCAGGTTATCAAGATTTAAGTGTGTTTGAACGTGGTGTTATAGTCGGCGCACGAGAGATGGGACATAGCATCTCCGAGGTAGCGATAACATTTGGGATGTTCGCGTACGACCATTTCACGAGTGCGCCGTGAATATCGGGAATCAGGTAAAACATCACATCTTCGACATCGCTGCGGCCGGAAAAAGATCGTGAAAGAACGGGACAAACGATGACTGACGAGAATCATTAAACGTGACAGACGTGCAACCCTTTCTCAAATTGGCGCAGATTGGATTTGTGGACTGTCCTGCAGGGTTCATGATGTGAATTGCCTCCTGCATACATTCAGACATTAGTCGAGTCAATGCCACGTCGTCTTGCGGCACTTATGCGTGCTCGCGGGACCCTACACGATATTAGGCAGGTGTATAAGTTTTTTTTGGCTCTTCAGTGTAATTACCAGGAATAAGCGCATGAAGAAAGAAATGCATGGCATTTATCAGCTAAGACATCGTTTTGGTGGGGCCGCGGTGATGTAGTGTTTAGACTACTTGCCTCCCACCTAGGGGAACCGGGTTCGATTCCCGGCTGGGTAATTCCTGGATTTTCGAATGTGGGAATCGTTCCGGACAATGGCGCTGGTCGGCGGGGATCTCCCGTTTCCTCCGCCCCTTCATTCCGGCGCTGCTCCATACTCACCTCAATCACCTTCATCGGCCTTCAAGACCTCGCTGTCTCTTCACACTCACTCGTTGCAGGTGGCTGACGCTAGCGCGTGTAAACACAAAACAATTTTGTAGTTTTGCAAAAAAAAAAAAAATGTAAACTAGTTGCTAAAAGCGCCATTACTAGAGACCATAAAAATTCGCGAGTTCAATGACCTGCAGGCTAGACTCTCCAGTCTTACATACAAATATGCCAATATCAACTGCACATTGATTGTCTGCTGTCACAGTAGAAGGCGACGATTGGGCCAGCCTTTTCCAGGAGGTGACAAGCACCGTACGGACCAATGGCTGAAGTTTTATAAACACACGTGTTTCGAATTTTAGCTTGTCCCGAAATAAATATGCACATTTTTCAGGTCTCTAGCCCTTACAAATTAAAGCTTGTAAATTTTACAAATGTCAGTGTTACAGCAATACGTTTTCTGTAGTTCTACAAATCCTGTTTTTGCACAAGTACACCACAAGAAATTATTCGCTGATTTACCACATCAGCGTGTAGGAATAGCGACGTTTTTTTCCCGCATATATCCATGTTGGCGTTCCTGAAGTGGTTCAGGAACAGACAGATGCATAGAGGAATTCCCAATATGTACAGNCGCATATATCCATGTTGGCGTTCCTGAAGTGGTTCAGGAACAGACAGATGCATAGAGGAATTCCCAATATGTACAGTAACTTCACTAAACATTTCCATATTTGCAGCCTCATATGTGGCGTTGTTTCCACACTATGCGTAGGTTGAAAGCTTCCATTACAGTTTAAGAAGTTTATTGAGTTTTTTTTACAGTGTACGAATGCAACAGGTTTATAAAGAAATGTTTTATGTAAGTACTTGCATTTGTATTATTACAGTAAATTTCCAGTTCGGTTTACAATTTTTTTTTCTGTGCGTGCTGCGTGATGGTCGAGCGATGTTTCTCAGCCCTAATATATTTTTTTTGCGATATATTCCTCATCTGGTGCTAATTTTTATGAGCGAACATTAATCACTCAAGACAAATGATCAGTGAAATATTCCACAAATCAGGTCAGCCACAAAGACGACTGGGCGCTGATGTCTTGCTGTGTACAGCACGGGTCATAAATATCATTAATGTGCAACGTGTCCACTAGCGTGAACTGAACGAGCTAATATAACACTCCTTACAATCTTATCCCGTGGGCCTTGTAACCGCATGCATTATGGTTACGTGTATACAGTTAATAAACGGATACTTTATTTATATTTTTTTGTATGAAATCCTCCTCCGGTTTCATCCATCTGTAGTACCAGGTGTGTACCCGTTTTCGCTTTTTAGTCTGGTAGTAGTTAGAGCATTACAATTTGATAGGCGGCAGGTAAGAAAGCGCAGTCCCCGGAAGGGGATGTGATCATCTGTGACTGGGATGCAGGACGTGTGCCGTCTGTTCATGCTAGCTCGCTACGAGGGCGTCTTCGAGCTCTCGATGCGTCGCGACGCCGCCGATCGCAGCTGCCTGCGCGAACAATACGCCGGTCCTTCGTCATCGTGACTGCGACTGCTCGCGAGCAACCGATACCGCAGTCCATTCTCTTCCAACTTCCAACTTCCCCGAAGCCCTGCTGAAGTTCTACTTCCAGGATATCCCTCCACCTCGTGCAAACGAAGCTTAACCGACTCTTACAAAATTACAGCAGAGAGACAGCTCACATCATTCGTGCGCACTCAGCGTAATAAGATTTTGCATTTGTACTATTTATTACTGGATATTACCAACAAACCTAATTTCTTCCTGTTTCATTTACACTAATTACTAGGGGAAGTGATATTTCGCGAAAAGATTACGAGACAAGATACAGNAATTTCTTCCTGTTTCATTTACACTAATTACTAGGGGAAGTGATATTTCGCGAAAAGATTACGAGACAAGATACAGTCCAAAGCTCTGTAGGGTCGTCCAGCTTCTTTGATTGGCTAACAAATGTTGTGGCCCGTGTTAACCGTTTTCGCACGAATTACGAAGGTTCAGTGTCGGAGTTACTTAGTCCTGAGTGGCTTGGTCAAAGACGGACACGGCACCAGCAGCCAATGGAGGTATAACAACAGCTGAGGCGTGTATATAGTATTGAAGTCTACTGTGTGCTCCGATTTTTACGCGAAAAGTCACTGGCCCTACTAGTTACTAGAGACAGGAAAAAATCGCGAGTTCAATGACCTGCAGGCTGGATTCTACAGTCTTATGTACAAACATGCCGACATCAACTGCGCAATATTGGTTGCTTGCTGTCACAGTGGAAGGCGACGATTGGACCAGCATTCTCGAGGAAGTGTCAAATACGGCGTGGGCCAGTGGATTAAGTTATATAAACGCATGAGTTATGAATTATAGCTCATCCTAAAATGAATCCGCGAATTCTTCAGGTCTCTACTAATTACACATGCATTGAAAATGTTATATTTTATAGATAAAACACAAGCAAAATGTTTAATTTATTTAAATAATAAGGTATTTTTATGNCATTGAAAATGTTATATTTTATAGATAAAACACAAGCAAAATGTTTAATTTATTTAAATAATAAGGTATTTTTATGTTAACACAAGTATAAAACGCACGTGATACGTGACGTATTTAGGAAACAACCGATAACGTCATACACGGGGTGATTTTTTTCAAAGGTTTGATTCGAAAAGTGTGAAGTAACAGTGAGAAGACTATAAAATCTTCTTCTTTCACTCGAGATGCCGTCCAAGCTCGTGACGTGGTCCTGTGTGCAATCCCGAACTACTCGGCCACACTTCTGTTCGCCGCCATCTCATTGGTCAATATTACAATGACTTTGTTCAACCTTTATCATTGACTGTCATGAAGTTTTGGCAGCACTGTCTTTTGGATGTATCGCGCTGTGTAGTTGCCGACACTGTTACCTAGCTCTAGCGTGGTCTAGAAAATATTCTTCTAATCGCTGCTGACTATTTTATGCCTGTAAAACAACATCTGATCATTTTCAAAAGTGATACGCAGGACCATTGGTTTTTCTCGAAAATATTTACGCACAGAGTAGATTTCAACGTGTTACAAGCAAGCTTATGCACTTCCTCGAGCTATTATTGGCTGCGTTTCTGTGAGTGAATATATTTTATACTCGACCGGGCCAATCAGAATAAAGTTACCCCGACATTGGACGTCCGTGATTGGCTGGCAGCCACCTAAAACGCGTCAGAATTGCATTTATCCAATCGCGACATTGGTTCTAAACTAACGTGTTTTTGGAGTACA
The DNA here is from genome assembly GCA_002778355.1 of Clitarchus hookeri. Lineage (NCBI taxonomy): Eukaryota > Metazoa > Arthropoda > Insecta > Phasmatodea > Phasmatidae > Clitarchus > Clitarchus hookeri. Next base: position 380,803 of record NQII01000441.1, read on the forward strand.
ACTAGTCGCGAAATATTTTTGCGAATAACAGATGGCCCTAGCGATACGTTATGTGAATCAGTATTCAGACATTTTATATCATTTTAACTAACTGCTGTTTGTTTGACCACACATTTTAAATACCGGTACTGAGTGGAAAGTTAATTGTAACAAACAACGCAACACATTACTGAAGTATTTATATACATTTTAATAACAAATTTGTAGGAATTACGTATTTTTCCAAGTAGTAGGCAAAAAAGTTATAAATAATAAGTAAGAAATTAAATAATATTCACGTGTTCAATAATACAGAAATCACTTAAAATTATGGAATGAAATTTTTCTGTAAATGCATTTTTTTTGCCTTAAATTTCAAACCTTCTAATACCAAATATACTAACTTACAACATTATGGTAAAGTCATTGTGTACAATCATAATACGTATTATTTTAGAATGTAATAGTAATATACATGTCCATTTAACCATCTAGAATCTTTACGATGCGGTCTAAGATGAAAATAATTGGGAACAGTGTACCGCTCTCAAGTTTAAAAACTGTTCTGTAATGCACAAAGTTTTTGAGCCAGAATTAATTCAGTTGTTATAGTAATGTATTAAAGTAATATGATAGTTATATGTGTATTGTAATAAGTTATGTTAAATATCATTAATGAATTATATTTATATATCNTTAAAGTAATATGATAGTTATATGTGTATTGTAATAAGTTATGTTAAATATCATTAATGAATTATATTTATATATCTTTTAAGGCATGCCATATTGATTAACTGTTATTAAATTTTTGTCGTAATAATAAGTTTAGATCTTATTTCATTGTGCTAACAAGTATATCTAAGCCATGATTTGTCAATTCCAATATTTGTATGTATGCATTGTTTTCGTAGAATTTGCTGTATCTGGACTGCCCCAGATTTGCAAAACATTTCAGAATTATAGAACGAATTTTGCTGTCGGTTATGTCGACTTCGCATGCCNTTAAAGTAATATGATAGTTATATGTGTATTGTAATAAGTTATGTTAAATATCATTAATGAATTATATTTATATATATTTTAAGGCATGCCATATTGATTAACTGTTATTAAATTTTTGTCGTAATAATAAGTTTAGATCTTATTTCATTGTGCTAACAAGTATATCTAAGCCATGATTTGTCAATTCCAATATTTGTATGTATGCATTGTTTTCGTAGAATTTGCTGTATCCGGACTGCCCCAGATTTGCAAAACATTTCAGAATTATAGAACGAATTTTGCTGTCGGTTATGTCGACTTCGCATGCCATTATATTCATACGGCTATCACATCTTTGGATTAAGTGACATTTCTCCTTGTTCGCCGTATTCAGAAAAACCGTTATCTTGAAAGACAGTTAACTTTTTATTGTGTTATATATTTTGCGAAATGTTTAAAGTGAGTAGCTGTTGAATGGCTCTGTAACGTGGACAACAAGACAGAAGAAAGATAAGTGCTCAAAATGTTTTTTTTTTTTCATTTTAGTTTTTAACTGTGTTCGCGGATGTGGACAGATAAAATGGAACGGTTGGAAAGAATGAGTAACGAGAAAGTGTCGTGGAGGCTAGGAGAGAAAACTAATCTGGTGAGAAATGATAAAGCAGGCAAAAGACATTTCTTTTTTCCTGGAGTGACCTACTAAGTAATAATTTTCTGCGACGGATGATAAAGGAACAAAAACTGGATATCAGTAAGACTTTGTGGAAGAAGTTTAGGAATGCTAACAGTTGCGAAAGGAGGAAACTGGTAAAAAAAATAATAAAAGAATGTGTCTATGAATAATACAAAAAAAGGGGGGGGGGGCTACCCAGTATCAACATATCACACGAAATACAGTATTCATAGGAGAAAAACGACACATTCACACCCGTAGCTTCGACATGCAACACGCGAGAACATCGAGGTGGCTTTGAAGTTTTATGCACGGTCGTCTGTATGGCGTAGAAGAAAGGCTAATGTAGCAGACGCGATATGTAGTGGACGTTAATGGCGGTCCAACACACTTTGCGAGTTCTTCAGTGAACTTAAAACCCTCATTTCTCGCAAACTGTTTATCCGATTTAAATGATCGACCCATCATTGGATTCCCCTTAAAATTATATATAATATGACATGAAAGTGTATCGGAATAAGATATAAATTCGAAAGAAATATCGGAAAAAGCATTGTACGTATGCTGGACTCTGCAGTGCAGCTGTCTGTTTCCCGAGCTGCGACGTGAAAACGAAGTGGATTTGTTCACGTATTTCAACATGCTCAACGTGTTTCGTTTGTATTCGCGGCTGCTATTCTAGAGTAATGCTGCGGTTTTGGAAACGTCTATCTCACAGACAGGTTAGGCGATGTCAGGAACAGAAAAAAAAAATACGTTATAGGCGGGAACAATAATTTCCATGGCACTCCGATTGGCTCGTGTAAAAAAATGTATTATAAGTAGGGCCAGTTACTTTTCGCGTAAAAATCGGAGGACACGGTAGACTTCAATACTAAATACACGCCTCAGCTGTTGTTATACCTCCATCGGCTGCTGGTGACGTGTCCGTCTTTGACCAAGCCACTCAGGACTAAGTAACTCCGACACTGAACCTTCGTGATTCGTGCGCAAACGGTTAACACGGGCCAGAACATTTGTTAGCCAATCAAAGAAGCTGGACGACCCTTCAGTGCTTTGGACTGTATCTTGTCTCGAAATCTTTTCGCGAAATATCACTGCCCCTAATTATAAGAAAGTAGAACGTCGCATTACGTGCAGACGCGAGCTACCAATCAAGTACAGGTGTTGCACTCCATGCTGTGACGCGATGTCCGTTGTAGACGGTTCTTGGCGTAAGGCGTACGCGCAGACCACACCAGGCACTTGCACGTACGCGGCAGCTCACTACTGACGCTACGTGCTTCACAAGGCATCACTCGATACAGCGCTTGTGTATGTGCAGGTCTGCTGTTGTTCTGGAGTCATCAGAGGCGGGCCTAGTAAACTGTGACACACACGCAAATGTAACTCGNTCCATGCTGTGACGCGATGTCCGTTGTAGACGGTTCTTGGCGTAAGGCGTACGCGCAGACCACACCAGGCACTTGTACGTACGCGGCAGCTCACTACTGACGCTACGTGCTTCACAAGGCATCACTCGATACAGCGCTTGTGTTTGTGCAGGTCTGCTGTTGTTCTGGAGTCATCAGAGGCGGGCCTAGTAAACTGTGACACACACGCAAATGTAACTCGNTGTGCAGGTCTGCTGTTGTTCTGGAGTCATCAGAGGCGGGCCTAGTAAACTGTGACACACACGCAAATGTAACTCGTATACAGGCAAGTGAGAGGTCTATATTTCGCAACATTTCCTGTCCCAAGATATGCACCATTAAAAAGATGGGTTTTAAGTTACAGATTATGATAAAAGCACTCACGTGACAAACAAGTAATAAGCAGAGATCAACTGTATAAATAAATGTACGTTTGAAATGAAACTTCATAAACACCTTATCCTCTTTGAAAAGGACCAATGTATAAAATGTTGCCATGCTATAAAGGCAGAAATAATGATATAGAAGGAGGGAAGCCGATAGATAATTTATCCGTGGGTTTTTTGTAGTTAAAACTTTGTTTGCACGTGGGGTTCAGAAAAGTTGGAATGAACCATGAATGGACTATAGCCATCGCAATTTCTCAGGAGCGTCTGTGCTTCAACGAGGCCGTGCATACTGTGTACGCAGTTGTGCGTAAATATTTCCACGCATCACTTTTCAACATAGTATCCCAACCCAACAGTACCACGAAGCTAACCTAGGACAGTGGGTGAATATTTATTATTATAGCTTAAAATAAACTGTAATATAATACAATGGAAACGAGTGTTTCCTTGCAGTTGAAATTAATCCAAGGATCGTTAGTAGAGAGCCAATAATCTCGCTTTACAAGATGGCACGAAGCTAGATTCCTCTACACACTCGAGCAGAGGTCACTTGTTCATGGACTGCCAACACCTGCGGAACTCATTTTCCTGTCCAACCACGCCATAATGAATGAAGCTACCAGAGTGAAGATAGTTTGCTGTTGGCTGCGAGTTATGCAGTGCGTATTGCAGAGTGGAGGTTCAATGATGCGGTGCGTATTGCAGAGCGGAGGTTCAATGGCACAGGCGGTACTCAGTTATAACATTTGTTAACTATTAATTAAGATGTTTTGAAATGACCCTTTGAAATATGTCGCTGTCCCTACCGGCATATGTTTCAACCGGTACACTGGCTGGGCTAATATGCGCCTTGTTAAGTTGGTAACAACGTAGGTCCATGTCTTAACATATAATTTAAAGTACTACGTTAACATTGTTTACTACTGAAATTACCAACTTTAATTTCTGTTTGTTTAACTCGCGTTTGTCTAAAAAGTATCAGATTTGAAGAACATTTACTTTTCTAGTAATTAAAAAATGTCACCTGTCGGACGCGTGAATAAAGTAATCACGCCCATCTCTATGTAAATCCTTATATATTGCAATAATACGCATTGTACATACAGTTAGAGCTTAAGCAGGGATTTCAGTAGTGCTTAGTTTACCGGAACATCCTATACTTGTGTTGTGCCGCTTAGCTTCGTACAGAATTGTAACATGTCATTGTTTATGAATAAGTGAGTCGTTTTCACACGCACATGCGTAGTAGCCACGGCGAGTTACTTAGCTTGCAGCGATNATTGTTTATGAATAAGTGAGTCGTTTTCACACGCACATGCGTAGTAGCCACGGCGAGTTACTTAGCTTGCAGCGATATGGCGCTACGGGTATATGGCAATTATTGTAGAGCTACCTGAAGGGGAAAAAAACCGGTAAAATTATAAAATCGTTTTCTTCTTTTTGTAGTATTCTTTACATCCAGGTTAGACAGTCAACCTCATCTCTGATGAAATGGATCCGGGATCTCTACCTAACTTAATCTGTAGAATACTTAAGATCAGGTTACCAACCTTTTCATATTTCCCAAAAGAGACTTTTCCGAAGACACGTCACAGTGCATAAGACTCCACTTAATATTATTAAGGAAAACTGTTATATAAAATAAATTTTACATAGTATTTGTAATGTGCGAACGTCAGTATAATACATCAGTAAATATTTTCTCTGGACATATAAAACAACGAAATATTAGTTATAACTAGGGGCAGTGATATTTCGCGAAAAGATTTCGAGACAAGATACAGTCCAAAGCACTGTAGTGTCGTCCAACTTGTTTGATTGGCTTAAAAATGTTCTGGCCCGTGTTAACCGTTCTCATACGAATCACGAAGGTTCAGTGTCGGAGTTACTTAGTCCTGAGTGGATTGGTCAAAGACGGACACGGCACCAGCAGCCAATGGAGGTATAACAACAGCTGAGGTGTGTGTATAGTATTAAAGTCTACTGCCTGCTCCGATTTTTACGCCAAAAGTCACTGGCCCTAGTTGTAACTATAGTCATAATTCATTGCGGTTTGAATGTTTTTGATTTAATCGTTGTTAAAGCAGACAGCATCAACGCACGCTGGAAGGAAATATACTTTATGGAACAATGTTTACAGCCCCGGGATACATTGCGGGAAAGTTGGCAACCGTAACATCAGAATACGGAGGTGAAGCAGCCGCTTAAACAGCGATTTACAGCAGCACACGCCAGCAAAATGGCGTCACTGGCCGGCAACATGCCGGGACGCCGTTCGCCAATCAGCGCCTGTCACTTCGCTCGCGAGCGGCAGCCCAGCCAATCAGAAGCAAGGCCCGCTTCCTCAGCCTCGCGCACAGGGAATGAATGGGTACACCGCCAACAAACGCACAGCCACGACATTTACAGTCAAACTCTGGAAGTTTTCCAAGCGGGATGGGTCTGGCTACACAATCAAAAATTTATTACTTTAAAGTCTATGCCCGAGGGTACACTTTAAAAAAAATNGCGGGATGGGTCTGGCTACACAATCAAAAATTTATTACTTTAAAGTCTATGCCCGAGGGTACACTTTAAAAAAAATTTACTCGTAAAATTCACAAACTGTAATGGAAGTTTTCAACCTATACAGTGTATGGAAATAATACTACATGTCGGGCTGGAAATATGGGAATGTTTATCTTGCTACTATACAAAGTTGGGAACTTCCATACGCATTTGACTGTTTCCTGAGCAACTGTAGGAACGTTACCATGCATGTATGGGAAAATAATTTACCATCCCCACTTTGTCCCTGTACGTATACATTGATATGGATAATTTACAAATAATTTCATATGGTGCAGCTCGAACGCAGCACATTTCGAAAAATCTCAGCGTTTGAGGACAAAATCTGCATGGATGTTGTTGCACTGTTTATACAGTGTTTATTGTGATTTTGCATGTACGGTTCGAATTACCAATAAACATTTTCTTGAGAAGTAAACGACATTTCTGCATAACCACGTAAGTGAACATGGCGATTGGAAGCTAAATTGGCTGACAGTCGTCCAGTAATGAACGTTGTACGTTACGGTGTGGTGTTTGGTATGGTGCGAACTAATACGACGATTGTGAGTGCGAGTACAAAGACCAACTGAAGTAATTTTCCTGTTGTGGATATACGTCACTCACTTCTAGCTTGTATTTTATATATGTATATACGCCCAGACTTTAAAGTGTTAAAGCATNTATATGTATATACGCCCAGACTTTAAAGTGTTAAAGCATTTAACAAAAGAATTTGACATTGAAAAGTAACCTAACAAAAATGTAGTATACACAACAGCGATTTGTGTATATTTACCTGTTGGTAAAAACGATAACGAAAATAAAAATGCACCAAAAAAGTCTTTTAACATTTTAATTTTAAGAATTAACCTACTTCAACCCTTTANTTTAACAAAGGAATTTGACATTGAAAAGTAACCTAACAAAAATGTAGTATACACAACAGCGATTTGTGTATATTTGCCTGTTGGTAAAAATGATAACGAAAATAAAAATGCACCAAAAAAGTCTTTTAACATTTTAATTTTAAGAATTAACCTACTTCAACCCTTTANGATAACGAAAATAAAAATGCACCAAAAAAGTCTTTTAACATTTTAATTTTAAGAATTAACCTACTTCAACCCTTTAAGATATAATCCCGAGTGAACTCGCTCACGCCCGACATGTTGGAGAACAGGTGGAATAACTGTCGTTACTGTGCAATTAGAGAATCTAGCAGAAATCCGGACATCACTTTTCTTTGGGCGATGTCATTCGCTGATAACACAACTACTACTTTATAATTGTCTACTTCTTGGGCCATGGATCTACTGAAACCCTTTCCATATGTTGCAAACTCTCAGTTGCTATAAAACAATTTGTACATACTTTTTCACGTCAAAATATTTTTATTTTGCAATACCCGAAACCAATTATTTATGTTTACGTTAAGGGGCTAAAGGTGTGTTTTTATTGTAAACTTAAGTATTGTTATGTTACTGCTTGCTGCCAAATCCAACAGCGTACTTCTCGAGTTTTCAGTTCTGTAAACCCCTTAATCCCCGTTCTGCGGGAGACAACGGGAAGCCATTGATTGATCATCCTGTACAGTCACCCCGGGTGCGACACTGTTTCTGCCACCGCATTGTGTGACGGTTGTCTCGTCACAGGGATTTTGTTTGGTGACATCTGGTTAAAATACGTGAAGGTTGGCCGCACCTGCTTTTATATATATTGTGTATAGGAACTGTTATTAACACGAGCCGACCGTATTATAGTTATTCTTTTATTGGCGTGTGTTCTATTTGAATATATGCAGGTTACGTAAATCGCATGCAGGGTGTTAGGTTTTTTTACGTGTTTGTTCGGGGAGTTGCCGCTTGGCGGCGTTGTGTTTGCTAGGCGGTCACGTCGCTGTGTTCGCGAGGGAGGTCGCCGGTCAAGCGGTCTGCGGGTGCGGTGTGAGGGGAGAGTTGCCCGTCGTGGCGAGCTGGGCAATGCCGTGCAGCGAGCTAACATGGGGCCGGTCGAACATTTCAGAATTTTGAATCCCAGCGGAAAGTTAATGCGAATGCCGATTGACTGAAACTACGCCGGCTCGAGTGATTTACGTTGCTTCCCGGTCGACCTGCTTGTTACGTACTTGCTTATTGCAAAATGACAGTGCCGCTTATTACGTGGTTTAGTATATATATATAGCTTTACTGGAATCAGACGCCTACAGTGGCTGTTCCGTTTGATTCCTGTAGGCGTTTGCAACTACGCTAGTGACGATCAACGCACTTCGTGGAAACTACAAACGTAAAACGTAACCACGTTTACGTGATGTTACGAGTTGTGATCAGGCCTTAGCTGAGCGGCCTGCCCGATCACACCTTCCAAATATTTATCCAGGACACGGGCCGTGATTGCTGAAATTAGTTATGAAACCGCAAACCCCATAAACCCCCTCCACCCGCCAGTAAACGAGGACATCGCAGCCGATATAGGGCAGTGTAGCCCGTGGGTGGTGTCTTTTGTCGTCGGGTCATTGGAACGAGGACCACTGAAGATGGGCGTGTCCGACCGTTGACTTCCGCCATCTTAATCAGCCTTTGTCCCTTGTTATAATTAGCTAACACTCTATTATTACTATAAAGCTCCCTCTTGTAATATTTGTAGTTAACTAGTTATTGATGCACGTTCTTGAATTCAATAAACCCCCATCTTATACTGTTGTGCTCTACATAACTGAGTAATTATGTACGACGCCCCTATAGCTCGTTTAACGTATGAAAGAATCATCAAACTACACCGAAGAGCCAAAAAAAACTGGTACACCTGCCTAATATCGTGTAGGGCCCCCGCGAGCACGCAGAAGTGCCGCAAGACGACGTGGCATGGACTCGACTAATGTCTGAAGGTATGCAGGAGGCATTGAAATCTGCGACAATTTGAGAAAGGGTTGGACGCCTTTCACGTTTAATGATTCTCGTCAGTCGTCGTTTGTCCCGTTCGTTCACGATCTTTTTCCGGCCGCAGCGATGTCAAAGATGTGATGTTTTTCCGGATTCCCGATATTCACGGTACACTCGTGAAATGGTCGTACGCGAACATCCAAATTTTATCGTTACCTCGGAGATGCTATGTCCCATCTCTCGTGCGCCGACTATAACACCACGTTCAAACTCACTT
>NQII01000441.1:390219-401564 GCA_002778355.1 Clitarchus hookeri
GGCTCGACGTCAGCTGGCGAGGGGGCGTGCTGGTGCGTAGGCCACGACACGCGGCAGTGAGTCGGCGTGGCTGGGAACTGCAGGCAATGTGACGGCGCCTTTGTCGTTACGCTCGCAGGAACGTAGACGCGAGTGTGTGTGACTTACTAGTTATGGACGGCACTACGCAGCAAAACCTCGGCTCCCTACTTCAAAACAAATACGAAGTAACCTACAGCTGAGACTGTATTTACAAATTGAAACAATGTAATTTTGTAATTAGTACGGCGATTGAAGTAATGCGCATGTATTACATTTTCTTTGGTTTACCGTTCAATTAAATACGTTAGCGTCTCGTTGAAATCCTTTTCTTAGAGCCCTTACCCCCGGTTTTATTTTATGGGAAAATAAGCTTGTTTATATTACACAGAATAAGGTAGACTTGGAAAAACCCTAACCGGGGGGTTCTCAATTGATGCCGAGCCACAGAACAGACAAGTGCGTAGAAGCGAAATGGCCAGGCGGTTCGATTGACGTAGGTGAACTATGTCGTTCGTTGACTGCGTGGAGGCTCTGGAAATGAGCCTCAGGTCTGATTGGTTGCTGCACGGTGAGGGAGATTCCCGATTGGTCGGTCTGCCGTCTGTGCAAGTGGGTCTCCGGGCGCGGATTGGCGGGACGACGTTCCGCCATATTGCTGGCCAGTGAGGCCATTTTGTTGGCGTGCGTAGCTGGAGTTCGCCGTGCACAACACAGTTTGACTTCTTTTTTTTTTTTTTTAATGCTCTGTGGCTTAGCCTTCCTGCCAGCCAAATTTCTCTCATACTTAATGGTACAGTCTGGTAATCGTTTTAAAGTTTTAATCTGACGGAAGAGTGGAAGAGTGTTGGAAATAGAGCCAGGCGAAAATGCGTTTACTCTCTCACACATGCACGTATAGTGTGTCCATGGTATCTTCACACTTTCTGAAAAAAAAACCTTTGAAAAATATATATGCGTGACATGTTTGGTTGTTTGGCAAATAAATCATATTTCGCTGACGTTTTATATTTCTGCGTTGATACATACTTCATCTAAAAAAAATATGGTTACAGATCCGGAAATGTCTCGTTTTCATTTAGCAACAAGCTAGACTTCAAAGTCCTTTGTGTACTTGAGCGTGCGTCCGTAAGTTCTTCCTTGGCTGCCCCAGACCAGGTGGCAANCTAGACTTCAAAGTCCTTTGTGTACTTGAGCGTGCGTCCGTAAGTTCTTCCTTGGCTGCCCCAGACCAGGTGGCAAGGGCGTGGCGTAAAAACTGCTGTACGATAGTAAAAGGTAGTCTAAAGTACACGTGTTTGAAGTNGCTAGACTTCAAAGTCCTTTGTGTACTTGAGCGTGCGTCCGTAAGTTCTTCCTTGGCTGCCCCAGACCAGGTGGCAGGTTAGTTGTTGGTGCAAATTTGTCAAGGGCGTGGCGTAAAAACTGCTGTACGATAGTAAAAGGTAGTCTAAAGTACACGTGTTTGAAGTCTACCTTGTTCTGTGATTTTTTCCTGGTCTGTAATTATAGTACTTATTTCATAGCCAATATGAGATAAAAGCTGAGAGGAAACAAATATGTTGGTACTGGCTAGTAAGGACAAGTAAAAAATAATTCTTATATTTCAAATATTCTTTTCTTTTTGCGTTATTAGCAAATTAAATGATTCTTAATACCGTATTTTTTATTTCGGAGCGAACAAAATTTTTGGAAACTGTTACGAAATAAAAATGTATTTTCTATTTTATGTGCATTGTTTTCACCTTGTTTGTTTTCTTCCGTACTTGTTTACTTTCCTTTTATTTACGTGTTACGGAAGAATACTTTGCCAACAGCCCGAAAGTAGATCTTTAGAAGGGCTTCAGGAAAGTTGGAAGTAACCATGAAATGGCTGAACAGTCAAGTCACGGTCACTTCCAACTTTTCTGAAACCCTACAAAAGTTATGTTTTCGGATTATTCCTCCAGCTCACGAGAAAAACAAAAGCTTACGTAAGTCTAGACAAATTACACCAAAGGGACTGCCCGCCGTATTTATGCGCACCCAGTTCAGTTCTATTTCTGAAGAGAACTAAGTATTTCTNACGTGTTACGGAAGAATACTTTGCCAACAGCCCGAAAGTAGATCTTTAGAAGGGCTTCAGGAAAGTTGGAAGTAACAATGAAATGGCTGAACAGTCAAGTCACGGTCACTTCCAACTTTTCTGAAACCCTGCAAAAGTTATGTTTTCGGATTATTCCTCCAGCTCACGAGAAAAACAAAAGCTTACGTAAGTCTAGACAAATTACACCAAAGGGACTGCCCGCCGTATTTATGCGCACCCAGTTCAGTTCTATTTCTGAAGAGAACTAAGTATTTGTCATTAGTAGGGGCAGTGATATTTCGCGAAAAGATTTCGAGACAAGATACAGTCCAAAGCACTGTAGGGTCGTCCAGCTTCTTTGATTTGCTGAAAAAATTGTTGTGGCCCGTGTTAACCGTTTGCGCACGAATCACGAAGGTTCAGTGTCGGAGTTACTTAGTCCTGAGTGGCTTGGTCAAAGACGGACACGGCACCAGCAGCCAATGGAGGTATAACAACAGCTGAGGTGTGTATATAGTATTGAAGTCTACTGTGTGCTCCGATTTTTACGCGAAAAGTCACTGGCCCTACTCATTAGGCGTTACCAACACAATTTTTATCTCTCGGCTTTAATACGTATTTACTATAAATAAAATATTAAAATTTGTAAACAAATTAAAAGGAAAAGAACAGTTAAACAAAAACAAGACCCTTTTATGATAGCAGGAGTAAAAACGCTTTTGATATACATGTTTAGGAAACNGAAAAGTCACTGGCCCTACTCATTAGGCGTTACCAACACAATTTTTATCTCTCGGCTTTAATACGTATTTACTATAAATAAAATATTAAAATTTGTAAACAAATTAAAAGGAAAAGAACAGTTAAACAAAAACAAGACCTTTTTATGATAGCAGGAGTAAAAACGCTTTTGATATACGACATGTTTAGGAACCTGCTAAACACGTCAAACTTGAAATGGTTTTTGAAAGGTTTGGTTTAAAAAGTGCAAAGTTACTCGGAACAGACTGTACACATACACGCACACATAACAGCTACGGCATGGCGNACTGCTAAACACGTCAAACTTGAAATGGTTTTTGAAAGGTTTGGTTTAAAAAGTGCAAAGTTACTCGGAACAGACTATACACATACACGCACACATAACAGCTACGGCATGGCGGAATTCAACGTCGCTATCCTCTTTTACTGCTCCGTGGCTGCGGGAAAACTGCTGGGATGCCTGTGGTCGGGTGGAGTTTCCACAGAGCTAATTAACTTTCCGTAACCGACGGNGTTCAACGTCGCTATCCTCTTTTACTGCTCCGTGGCTGCGGGAAAACTGCTGGGATGCCTGTGGTCGGGTGGTGTTTCCACAGAGCTAATTAACTTCCCGTAACCGACGGCCAAACATCTCGAATTTCCTCCCTTCACGTTAATATCACATACTTAGCTATTAAAAATTATCATCGCCAAAGTTGTGGACTGAAAACCTTCTGGAACCTCCCCTTTCTCCACCGTTTAAGTAGTCAGTAAGAATCATGAAAATATATTACCAGCTTTTATTTTGGTCCTTTTCTCCGGGGTGTATTTTATTTCAGGCCGAAAATAAACGTCGTTTTTAAATTTACAATAATATTACTATAACTCTTCTAAAATGAACAAAATTCATAGCCAGCTACTTTCATTACCATCGAAGAAAACGTCTCTCTATTTAGTAGTAGATATTTTTATCGTAAAAGACTTTTGACACTTCATCGCTTCATCGGAAAACTATACATTTATTCTACAACAAAAGATAATTAAGGAAAATTCGCCTACAGTAGACCATTGGTTTAAAAAAAAATATATATTATACACTCCAAAAATAATTTTCCCTGCTAAAGGCAGGCAGGGTTTTTGTTCAGTGTATGAACATGTTAACACCACCAGAACTACAAAACAACGCATGCATTTGCTAGAAAATGCCTATTTCTATACGCTGTAATAGGTTAAACTAAAGGAAGTTAAAATCTTAAGTTGNTAAGTAGTCAGTAAGAATCATGAAAATATATTACCAGCTTTTATTTTGGTCCTTTTCTCCGGGGTGTATTTTATTTCAGGCCGAAAATAAACGTCGTTTTTAAATTAACAATAATATTACTATAACTCTCTAAAATGAACAAAATTCATAGCCAGCTACTTTCATTACCATCGAAGAAAACGTCTCTCTATTTAGTAGTAGATATTTTTATCGTAAAAGACTTTTGACACTTCATCGCTTCATCGGAAAACTATACATTTATTCTACAACAAAACTCTTAAGATTATTAAGGAAAATTCGCCTACAGTAGACCATTGGTTTAAAAAAATATATATATTATACACTCCAAAAATAATTTTTCCTGCTAAAGGCAGGCAGGGTTTTTGTTCAGTGTATGAACATGTTAACACCACCATAACTACAAAATAACGCATGCATTTGATAGAAAATGCCTATTTCTATACGCTGTAATAGGTTAAACTAAAGGAAGTAAAAATCTTAAGTGGGACCACAGTGTGTAATTTATTTAGTACTTAAGAATTAATTTCGTATGTTGAATTTTATTTTGGTAAGCCACTGATAGACAAACTTTCTTAAACTCTCTTATTAATATAACCACAGTGACATCAAAATGAAATCTAATTTAATAACTAAGTTCTTAATTTTATTAAATAAATTAATAAATGGCCGAAGTGAGGAATGTTTTCCTAAACTGGAGTACTTGCAGGGTTTCGAATGTACCCATGGCTTACACTTTATCTACCATATCAAGTTTTTGGAGGTTTCTCAAACAAATTAAAGACAATCTGCGTTCATTTCTACATTCTGATCTCTTTCAGCTTTTTATAGACACCAGTTACCCATTCGCAATTAGAGATTTATTTGCAAGCACTTGCGTTTAACACAGTATTTGCAACTGCAGTTCTTCTCTTCATACAATAACAGAGCTATACTAAAGAAATGTCAATATAATTACTAATGATTCGCTAACAAATACATATATATATTTTTAAATTCCGTATTTAAATAACATATTTTTGTAACTGAACAGCTCCAACTACAAATTGTCGAAATTCGGAAGCTTCCCCAAGTTTATGATTTCGTTTACTGAACACAAAATTAGTGTATCTATTTCACATTTTAAATGTATAGAGGAAATGTAAAAACATGTGGTTTATGGAGATGTATACACAACAAAGATTTATATTTTACCGTAAGTAAAAATTTTTCTTTGCAAACCCTCATTAANGTTTATGGAGATGTATACACAACAAAGATTTATATTTTACCGTAAGTAAAAATTTTTCTTTGCAAACCCTCATTAATTGTGCAAATAACTGTTCTACTCTCTAACCTATTATTCATAAATTTGAGAACTCCCCGAGCTGTGGTTTTGGAGGAAGGTGATTGACACTGTTCTCTAAAGGTCCAATTTCCTAATNTTTTCATTTTCAGCGCTAAAGAGAGTTAAGAATTATTTAAGATCTACCACAGAAGATGAGAGACTTAATTCACTCTCTATATTGTTCATCTTGTCTATTTTATAAATTAAGAAAACGTTTATCAAATATAAAATAAAACAGGTTATTTTGTTAAATTACCAAAAAGGGGTCCCGGACTGTGTAGTTGCCTAGGGACCCTGGGTCTCTTAAGTCCAGCCCTGTGCACACGCAGAGTGAGAAAGCGCGAATGGTAAAGTTATTTCCCATACATTCATGCGAGCATTCCTACATTTGCCGAGGAAACAGTCTAATGCGCCAGTAACTTCCCAACTTTGTATAGTAGCGACGCTAAATATTTCGTATTTGTNTGGGTCTCTTAAGTCCAGCCCTGTGCACACGCAGAGTGAGAAAGCGCGAATGGTAAAGTTATTTCCCATACATTCATGCGAGCATTCCTACATTTGCCGAGGAAACAGTCTAATGCGCCAGTAACTTCCCAACTTTGTATAGTAGCGACGCTAAATATTTCGTATTTGTAACCAGATGTGTGGTATTATTTCCGTACGATGTATGGGTTAAAAACTTCCAATTCGTATCAGAAGTTTACCATATTTTTTTTTTTTAGAGTGTATCGTCACGTACTGATGTACGCTTCTAATAAACCTATCGATTTATTTCATGTTCATTTACTGTGAAAATATTTCGTGCGCTAGATATCATATTTAACGCCACTATACAAACTCGCAGGTTATCATTGTAGTCCAAATTTAGGATCTTGTTCAGTGTAGTTGACTTATCCCTACTCGAGAAGACTCGTAGATGACAACAATGTCGATAATAAGCGACGACGATTACGATGATAATTGACGGCGATGACTGAAGGTAACGATGATAATATCGATGATGACTGATGAAGATGATTGATTATATGAGTGTACTGACTGACTGTTTTTCAGTCCAAAGGCTGTCTTTTCCACAAACTGTAATAGGAATGATGACNATTATATGAGTGTACTGACTGACTGTTTTTCAGTCCAAAGGCTGTCTTTTCCACAAACTGTAATAGGAATGATGACAGGGCGTTGATTTACTATTAGTTTCCGCGTGAAAGTGGTGAAGCAAAGTAAATAGGGTATGCCGAAGCGGACGCAACGGCATATGGCATCTGGCATGAGTCACAGTTGTCCGCCATGACATCACAGGAGCGCCCGGTGGCCTCGTTCAACTCCCCCCCCCCCCTTACAAAACCAGAAACCCACGACCGGCCATTCCAGCGACTCGTAACCCTAGAAATGATTTTAATAAACATTTATTTTATAAAAAAAATAATTTAGTAAACATTTCTTAAAAACATTGATTTATAATAAGTATGTGAATTTCCTAGAAAAAACCTCCGTTTGCATACAAACGCCCACTCCCACGACCCCTGCTAGAGTGCACGAATCACCAGTGCGTATATTTNAGAAAAAACCTCCGTTTGCATACAAACGCCCACTCCCACGACCCCTGCTAGAGTGCACGAATCACCAGTGCGTATATTTATTTACAAATTTAAAGATGTAATTTTCCTTACACGAGAAGATATATAAAAATAACTTTAAAAAATCTTTGAATTCTTCCGATCATAGGTGTGGAGATTTTTCGGTTCCCGTATTTCGTGCAACACATCCGCCTTGGCCTCGGTGACATCACATGCATTCTTCGACTTGAGAGGCCTGGCCTAGGCATACCTGGAAAACGTGTCCATCATGGTCAAAGTGTAGCGGTGGCCTTTATTCGCACGAGTAAATTCTTGCAATGCTATTAGGTCGGATTGGAAAGTATCGTCCAGTCCTTTCATGGCGTACTTTCTCCGAGGATAATTCTTTCTGACCGACCTGTGGAATTCCCCAGAAACAGCATATTTCATAATCGCACGACGCAGCCAGCTTCGACAAGTTCTTCGATGATGGATATAATCTCGATGGTGTGGGACCGGTTTTCTCCGAATCCCAACACTGTATCGAGAGGCGAGAGGCCTAGCATTATCACCAGTTCTTGCTTGGCACCTATTATCATCTTCCTACGAGGGTTATTCGGAAAGTAAGGTCCGATTTCTTATAAAACATAAATCATCACAGATTTTTTCAAAAATACTTTTTTTATTTAATTCCTTACATGTTTCTCTATTTTTCTACACAGTTTCCATATTTGTTTAAACTTTTGTCATAACGTTCTACAAGCTTTTGTTTGCCTAAGTCATAGACATCTGCCGCCTGTGAGGATAACCAGTATGTAACTGCTTCTTTCACCTAGTCATCTGTGGCGAAGCGCTTGCCTACCTAAAGGCGAATCACTGACCGTATTTCACAGTCGGCGGGCTGATCAATTGTTGTAAACATTTTGAACTGACACTGTAAACAGCACACTGCAACAATACCAATGCAAATGACGTCGTTTGACGAGCAAGGCATGCCGGGAGTCGGTGCGCATGCGCGTTGCAATGTTCGCGGAAACATTCGTTTAGCTACGGCGATTCGGACCTTACTTTCCGAATAATCCTCGTGTAATCTTAAGCAAAACCCAGTAACACCGATGGTGGCATGCTCACCTCGAACTTGCCTTCTGCGAAGACGGAAACTTTGTAGACATCCTCCATTCCCCACCGTCGTCAACTTGCCTTCTGCGAAGATGGGAACTTTGTAGACGTCCTCCATTCCCCACCGTCGTCAACTTGCCTTCTGCGAAGATGGGAACTTTGTAGACATCCTCCATTCCCCACCGTCGTCCAACAGTTTCCTCTCCCGGGGAGAAGTGTCCCGACATTGGCAGAGCTCCCAAGTCCTAAGTTACAGTGGAGTTACTATAGTTCTATTTTCATGAATTTGTGTTTGATAATATGGTCGATGGCGTTAAATTACTTGCAGTAGTCAGTCTAACTGCTCGCCTCTCACCAAGGTTAACCAGGTTCGCAAGTATGAAACGTGATAGACGTTACCTTTGGACGGGTGTTTTCTCGGTGTACTTACTTATCCCCACTCCTTTCCGTTCCCCCGCTGTTAAATCTTCAACTGTCAAGCGCAGAACAAAAACTTTTCCGAGCCTCATACAATTCAACTCGCACTTTTCTTATTTCATGTTCACGGAAAAAAAAAAAAAAAGACATTGTTTTCTTTGTGGACTTTATGATATAGGCTGTTCACAGTTAATTGAACTCTTTCGAAACATACATCTGAAAAATGTCATTTCCAGTAACTGCATATATTAACGGGATCACCAACTGCCGTGCCAGTTGGCGACGACGGAGGCAAAGTAGTTCCATGCATTGACGGCGAATTAAAAGTGTTACGTCAACATTTGTGAACACTGAAACGATTTGTTTGGCGGGCAGGCTAACCGCTCAGCCACCGCGGCCCCCTCATATGGCGGAGGAATTCGCATTGAACATACTAAAAGATTTTTTAGCAGGAGCTTTCAAAAGTGCTCTGTTTACCGTGAACAGCCTATATCACTTCGAATTTGTAGTTAATTTTAATGCATTACTATCACGGATCAAATGAATAATGCATCTTTGCACAAATTCACGAATCGATACCTACATTTCGTCAGCAGACCGTAAAAAATATTAATTAAATCGATACCTACATTTCGTCAGCAGACCGTAAAAAATATTAATTAAATCGATTAAAAATTCATGTTCGCAGCGGGTAAATTTCATCGTTTCCTCTATTCGAGTCCTTCGGAAGAAAAAATTTGCAGCGATATGTAGACTTGTGCCGTTTTAAAGGAGAAATATCCTCACACAACCTGCACATACAGAACAAACCATTAGCACAAGGTCATTACAGACCTCCATTATTTTCTTATCTATTGGAAAACCATTCCAACGCCTCAGATATCAACAAATCCTTTATGTTCATCCACCGAGATTTTCGCTTCGTTCCTGGGAGACGGTGGAAGGGTACAAAAAATTCTTAAAGACATTTAATCGTTCTTATTTATACTGCAAACAAGTAATATTACTTTCGCAACTTTCATTGATCACTTTTATACGGGAAGAAAGAGGCGGTGATTTACAGAACATCCTTACAGAGTGAAAAAGTTTGTTACAAGGGATAACGCAAGCTTGAAGAATTTCTGACTTTTGTTGAGTTACACAAAACAAATATTTGTGACCGTGAATTTTTTTTTTTGTTGCATTAGAAACACTTGCGTGGATAAAACATGATCGTATGAGTTGTCAGACAAACCAAGTAAAACNTTCCTGGGAGACGGTGGAAGGGTACAAAAAATTCTTAAAGACATTTAATCGTTCTTATTTATACTGCAAACAAGTCATATTACTTTCGCAACTTTCATTGATCACTTTTATACGGGAAGAAAGAGGCGGTGATTTACAGAACATCGTTACAGAGTGAAAAAGTTTGTTACAAGGGATAACGCAAGCTTGAAGAATTTCTGACTTTTGTTGAGTAACACAAAACAAATATTTGTGACCCTGAATTTTTTTTTGTTGCATTAGAAACACTTGCGTGGATAAAACATGATCGTATGAGTTGTCAGACAAACCAAGTAAAACNTTTTTTTTTGTTGCATTAGAAACACTTGCGTGGATAAAACATGATCGTATGAGTTGTCAGACAAACCAAGTAAAACGGATGGTATTATACAAATGACCATTCTTAAGAGTTCCAATCAATCGTACGGTCGCTGAAAGATTTACTGGTTAAGGCAGAAGTGGAGTTACTTAAGTGGAGTTCTTCACCTGACTGTACCATACGCAGAGTTCCATGAAAAACAGTACACACACTGCCAAAGAATGTTCAGAAATTTACGAGATACTTCGTAACACAGAAAACTGTTGTACTAGAATTCACTTATTTATATGTTAATCGAAATAAATTAACAAAACTATATTTTTAACCAAAAATGTAAGGGTATTTTCATTTCGGATGATCCAGAAAGCACGTTTTGTAGAAAATAACCCCTTCATTAAGCAAGCTCATGATAATGATTTCTTTGATTGTGTGTTATAAAGTTACTAATAATCTTAACGAAGTTTTATAATAATTAATCCATTTCAGCCATGAAAGTTTCTTTAACTTAATTTTATGCGTATGAAATCAACTTTTAAACATATTTGTAAACATTATTAATAATTTTCCATCAAATACAAGCAGAGTAGTTACTATGATATCGTTTCTGGATGAAGTTTATTATACAAAATATGCTTTCTGATGCGCCTTAAGTGTAAATATACATAAATTTATGTTAAAATTAAACTCTAATAATTTGGTATTAAAAAAAGTAAGGTCTAGCAATATAATTGTCAGTGTTACAATATATGTGATGGTATTCTTTCATATTTAACTTTGCTTCATCCGAAACCACTCTTCTTCTATCTTTTACTAGTCCTAAAATTATTGTAATTTTTTTAATAAATAATTTTTTGAATGATGTCACCTTCTAGTGATTTCACGGAACAAGCTCACCGAAAATGAACATCGACGTGTAATAAGGTTAATATAAATCCCACGTATTCTGAATTTCTTAAGTTCTTAATGTTGTTTTCATAATTTTTCAAAATTTATAAAAAAGTATTGAAGGGGAGATTGTAATATAATTTTTTGCAGCTAATTTATAAGTGTATATATATTTTCTTTGCAAATTTTTTTTTTAATATGCTTTTAAAGAATGAAGAAATTTTTGCTTTGAAATGTTACTTTCCGTGGATTTTCGGGTGATGACAAGGTTGTTAGGGCGTACCAAAGATGGCATATAAGCTGGAGGTGAAGTGTGGGTATAAAGTTTGCCGGGAGAATTTGCGAAAAGGGGGGGG
>NQII01000441.1:402148-432022 GCA_002778355.1 Clitarchus hookeri
GTACGTGCCAAAACTGTAGACGTCCTTTTCCTTTTCGGAACACCCGTGGATGGGTCCATTGTTCTCGCATCTGGAACAGTTGGAAGGAAGATCTTAAATGGAAGTGTCTGTATGCTGATTCTTTTGCTACTAGCATACAGTCTGAATACATTGTCCTGTCTTAATAAATATAAATAAAATATGAAATAACAAATTTTAGTTTATTTGCATTTGAAGTAATTCAAGTATTATTAAAATAGACATTTCGGTCCAGAAATAATTCTTAAATTCAAGTGTTGGAATAACGTAATATTTTGGTGTGCAATGCGCTCGTGTGGAGTGTGTTTCTCGCAACCTATGACAATTGGGCTACACGCTCTTTATTATCAGCATTTGCCATTCATAAAAGAGAGATGACGAAACTATCGCAATTAACGTTGCCCACGAAGACATTCAAGACACCAGGTCCTGGTTACTTGGTATGTACAGGACTGGTTATAAATATCCTTCATTTGCAACATGTCCAAGATCGTGGACGCAGGGATTGAACAATTAAAATTATTTTTAATTTTAAATTGAAAATTGGTCCTTTACGCCACGCTGTCCGCGATCGTGCACTCGTTTAACGAAAATGATGTTTATTACGAGTGCTGTACACAGCAAGGCATCAGTGCCCAGTCTTTCTTGTGTCTAATGTGATTTGTGGGATTTTCTACGAGTCTGTGACGTGAATGGTTCAACTCCAGTATAATGGAGCACGCAGCACGTTGTTCACTGGTTGCAAGGCAAGTGCTGTACACAAGTACAGCTCATAACAAAAAGTTACGTGATTGCAACACCCGTACTCAGAAATTCATGTGTGTGCGAACGGGTTAAGCTGTAAGTCGCTCTGTGGTTTTATAAAATGTTCTGAGTTTGTGCTACTGCGCATTCAGTGAAGTATTGGCATATAATAATAATAATAGTGTATATTTATTGGCAGTTAATAGAAGCTTGAATTGAGCTATCTGTCCCGCAGATCGGTCCCACTCTTGATTGCACTCAAGTTCGCCGACGCACTCTCGCAGAATGCTGCAGTCGTCCCTCGCCACTCCGGAATATTGTCGCTTAAGGTCGCACGAGATACAACAGAAAAATCAGTCATGTTGGTAACTATATTTCCACTTACCCTTTGTCTTTTGGCCGACACCACGCCGAATATACCCACCATTCTGACAATTCTCACTACTTGCCGGCTGTCAGGTAATGGATTGGCGAATCGACTATATTCCAGTTAAAGAGGCTTGCTATGTGTAACATTATACACACGCCATAATGTTCATTACTGTAACCACACAACAATTTTAATTTTCGTTTACTAAATTTAACAGATGCAAGCGTTAATGTAAGATCAACATAGTTTCGTCTTCAAAGACACAGAAATTGCTAAAATACCACATTCCGAGACAGGCTCTGATAGTCATCAAAATGTTAACGTGCAAATATATATATATATATGCATTTATAATTAATGGTAGCATTTCGTCAGTGGACGTAAATGTCGCATTCTTTTGCAATGGGTGCGAGGGAAACTGAATGGCTTTTCCTAACGATAATTCCACTGCCAACTAAAGACGGTGGTGTCCACTATGATGGACTTCTAAGAGATTTCTTAGCTAATGGATGTGTTTTAAGATTTTTCGGAAACAGCCCTTGTGGCTAACTAGTGATTTCGTATCACGCAAAATAATATATCAAAGTATCACGTAAAGGGGAATGAATTCAACCCGTTTTTATAACGAATTGCGTTATTTCTAAATCGCTGTTTAAAGTTCAATATATATTACTTTACGTTTATTGCAGTATAGAGGATGCCTTCGTGCCTAATTACATTATTCTCATTAAAACAATATACTAATCCAGGCCAAAACACAATAATTCTTTAAATGTAAGAGCTTTTTAAAACCTTTGGCTTTGATTTTACTGATGTTTCTGTTTATATATATTAAGAAAACTTGTAAAAAAATAAAAAACATTTCTTATTTTCAAAGCTTTAACATGATGTGTCTATTTGTCAAAGTCACGGATTTCTTAAATTTCATATTATTGCAATTTTTTAAAATACAACTGTAAAATAATTTACTAATAGACACGCGCATACTGTGTTTTACCACCAAGCTACGGTGTACGTGCCACACTACTGTTAATTATACAAATGAAATGTTAATAGAGATCCCGTATTTTCGCGTTATAATTCAGCACAAGAGTAGATCACATCCCACTGTATTAGTTGCTTCCTTCGTCACAAGTCTTCATCCGTGTGCAATGAATATGTTTCTTTCTGGCGAGTCTGCAAGCTTACCATCCCTTTATTTATAATTTACTACCTGAAAAATCGGAAATATTTTCGTGTGGAATGACAGGTCGACTTTTTACTTTGGTAATAGTTTTAAGATAAAATTGCTGCCCAATCGAATGATTTTTCTGTTTATGTGAAGTTTATTATTGCATCAGTTTCTTCGTCCAATATTTTGTTTAGTTTTGTATTCGGTTCCCGTCGAATGATATGATGTTTACTTCTTATTATTATAGATAAAATAAAATAAAAAAGCATTTAATATTGAGTTAGTACACAATATCTTAACGTTGAAACTGTACCGCTGCAATATAGAAAATAGTGAAAACAAACGCAAAGAAGAGTAAAAATTCATAACGTTTACCAAACTAAAAAAACAAGTACGTTTTTTGTTTGACGACGTGAAATTGAGAGACAAGACAATTTGTGATTCAATGTAGGGAAAATGCGCAGAGGACGCAAATTAATCTTGCCCTTCCCTAGACTACGCTATCCTGAAGGTCGGCGACGCCTTCGCTCTTTCAAAGGAGCGCTTGTTCTGCGAGACACAAGAACCTTCGCCAACTCGGCGGCAGTTCAAGCGTGGCGCACACCCCATTCTCGAAGCATGTGTTGCTAAGGACTTCCATTCCTCATTAAGATTTATCACAGTAGCTATCGCGAGTCTTAAAGGCTGTTGGCGAACCGATTTTCTCTTAGGCAAATAATGCGAAGGAGTAGAAGTGTGGTGTTATTATTTTTTCTAATTATTTCCAACAACGTCTGAATTTAATCGTAGATCAAACTTTCAGTCCGTTTAAATTATTGGCTTGTTATTGTGTTTTTGCCTGTCTTTGAAATTGAACTTCTCTACCTAGATTTACAATATTTTGGTTATAAACAACTTAATAAAACGTAACTATTGAAAATAAAACTTTTATTCATTTAAAGATGAGTTTTTTACTACTTCTTATATATATTTGTCTTGACTTGTTGAATACTGCTTGATCGGTTAAGAAAATCCAACCGCCTATCTGGGTCAAAGTTCGAAGTGTTTTAATAAGTTTTCAGATAATTCATTTTTGGTGTTCGTCAACATATTTAGAGTTTTGCGATTATAATGATAGTAAAATAATACATTTGTATTACGTTATTACTGTACTTAGTTAAGTGTAAATGAAGGCATGACTCCTAGCTTTACCACAAACAAAGCCACTTTAAATAAGTACATAAATCCTCCCGCCTTTCAGGCGCATCAACTGATTTGCAGAGTTTCTAAAACAAACACATTTTTAACGGAAAATATTGCAAATGTTAGCAAACACTTATTATGAGAAAATAAAAAGCCATTGAAATTAGTACGAAATACACTTATCAATACTTCTAATGTATTCCAACATTATATCGAAGCCCTCGAGTTTGGCCCTGATCGATACAGTTATTGTGTTCCTCGTAAGTAAAAAATAGCCGCAGGTAGCTGAATATCGTAAAGTCGATTCGCTAGAGAACGGAGCGAGAATTCTCGCTTCGCTATTTAACACGCTGTATAGTCCCTTTCTGTTCTAACGCCAGGACGCAGAGCAGGGAAATAAACAGAACCGAAATTGAAAGGAGGTTACTTTGGCGTAGGCGCCACGTAGAAATGAGGCAGCTTCATTACACTGTTTGAATTCTCCGAACAAATATGAAAGGAAAAATTACCAACCTGGCAGAAAAAAAAGTTTATGACTAGACGACATTACGGCGTTCCAATATATTTTTTACAACCCTCAAAACTCAGGGAAAGTTTTTAAAGAAAAAAAACTCCGCTATGCCACACTTAGTTATACGATCAATGTTTTCTGCAAAAATATAATTTATATTAAAAGTTATCGATGTTAATCGATCACTTTTTAAATACCTGCTCGGGATATACTTCTCTGCCAAATATGTATCCTTCCGCTATTTGTAATATTAACATTGCTATGGACCCGCACTCTTTATTCATGCGCTGAAAAAGTGTAACTGGGGAATTGTCAGAAACATAAATATTCTACTAATATGCGAACTATTGACCGTTCACTATTAATAGAACATATTCGAAATAAAACTTTGAAAAATTTCACCGCCCTTGCCTGTATATGTTTTGGTGGGCACACTTGCCGGTTGGTAACGATGCAGAGAAAGTAGCCCCATATATTAAAAATGTTACATAAACATGTGTGAATAATGAAATGATTTATTTTTCTTTCTGTATTTTTTAATACACGTAAGTTTAAGAATTAACAAATTTGTAAAATATTTGCTTTTCAAATAATTTCACAGCTTAACTTGTCCGAAGCATTACTAAAGTTATCAGGCTCAGTGTAATCTTAATTTTATAAATGGCGGAAGAATACCCAGCGTGTATTGAAGTAGATCTTTGAGCAGGGATTTCAGGCGTGCTCAATTCACGTCAACAGCCTTTACCACCGTTACGTGCAGAAAACAAACAGAAACTGAGTTAAATATGTTCAAGCGCCCATATAATTTAAACATAACGTTGTTAATAACGTCAAGACGTAGGCACAGAGCACTTGAAAATACCGCGAGCTCCTGCCGCACACGCCAGCAAAATGGCGTCACTGGCCAGCAACAGCCAATCAGCGCCTGTTGCAGCCAATCATAGAACTGGCGCATCCACATCAAAAGAACGACCATGGCGTTTCGCTTCTGCGTACTTATCTGCTCTCTGGCGTAGTCACTAATTTGAACTATTCATCTGCGAACTTTGCCACAAGCCGATGCCAACTTTACTACCAGTATTTCAGTTACTGCTTATGTTAAATAAAGGCCTGTAGTTAGTGCCTATGTTGGATATAGGCCTATAGTTAGTGCTTATGTTAAATATAGGCCAACTGTAAGGTATAAGAAAACGTCGCGTTTTTAACGACCTATAGGCTTGACCCCTCTGTCCTGTGTATTATAGAACCTCAGATTTCTGTTCATTATAGTTAGGGCCAGTGACTTTTCGCGTAAACATCGGAACACACAGTAGACTTCAATACTATATACACACCTCAGCTGTTGTTATACCTCCATTGGCTGCTGGTGCCGTGTTCGTCTTTGACCAAGCCACTCAGGACTAAGTAACTCTGACACTGAACCTTCGTGATTCGTGCGCAAACGGTTAATACGGGCCACGACATTTTTTAGCCAATCAAAGAAGCTGGACGACCCTACAGTGCTTTGGACTGTATCTTGCCTCGAAATTTTTTCGCGAAATATCACTGCCCCTAATTATAGTCTATTAACGGTTTATACACTTTTGTTTAATCAAATATGGAGAAAATGACTCCATGTGTGAAATTCTTCGTTGTTTTTTGTGTATATATATATATATATGTATATATATATATATATATATAATGTATTCGCACGTGTTTTATACTTGTGCTAACATAAAGTACCTTATTTTTGGTTAAATTGAACAATTTTTTATATTTTAACTGTTACTCGCCGTGAATGTACGCATTTTGTGTTCAGCGATTCATACACGACTTGCAATTAAGTTGATTTTGGTAAAGCAATTGTTAATTAAGTTAAAAACAGTCCCGTAATACGCTACCGCAGTCGATAAGCTCGAGTACTTACTGGCCCCTCGAGTGTAGGCAACCTGGCTTCACGGTGACGTTCAATGAGTAATAAGGTAAACAGCTAGCTAGTTGGGTATAAGGGTACTTTCGTATTTTTTTTTTTAACAAACATGCTATAAAACCAAGAAAGAAGTATGGTGGAGAAAGGTTCCTCTAGTGGAATTTAGGTCAAGACTGCAGGCCATTTGCGCAGCAAATAAAACAGTTAAAATTCCCACACGTTCTGTTACACGTAAAAATAAAAAGGTAGAGAATGGAGAAGGCTACAACAAAATGCGTTTGAAATGGAAACGATTTCATTGATAAAGTGTTCTTAGAATTTTAAGAAAGTGGTTAGCACAAAGGAATTAATGCTGAAAAATTCACTAAATGGTGTAAAAAGAATCATCATCATCATCATCATCATAATCATTATCTACTGTGATGTCGAGCGTTCAGAGAGGTAAGAAAACGAAAAAAAAAAAAAAAAAAAAAACCCTGCCATATTTTCTTTTCTGTGAGACTAATATCGTCACTGTGCACCATTTTCCCTTTTACTTTGTCATTTTGCCATCATCTGCTCTTCGCATCGTCTCCTTGATCTTTATTGTAATCTCTTTCATACAAACTTAAACCCCTATCATTATTACGGAAAGCAATTACTTTTGTTTTGGTCATACCATCTCAACCTTCCTCATATCATTCTTTTCACGCCTGTTATTTTTCGTAGCATATTGTTCCTGTCTCGCCTCGAACAACCGACATATTCTTTACAAATTTCTTTACCTTAAGTTATGATTTTCTCACTATCCTCGCCTACACGTTGCCCAATTGTCTGCTTCTCGTGTGACTAAGGCGACAAAGTTTAACTCGTAAAACATTTCTCTGTATTTCAGTATAACCTCTTTTTTTATAGTAAGTATTTCACAAGTGTGTATATTACATATCTTCGCTGTCATTTATAATGACAAGAGAACTGATTTTCGAGTGAAATAAATGTTAGAGAAAGTTAAATATCGTAGTTCGTAGCATGTTGCACGAATACAATTCTTCGCGCACAAATTCACTAACTTTTAATGTGGGCGTTAAATGGTGGAAGTCACAATACAAAAAGTAAATTTATAATGCGTTAAAATCTGGGGTGATTATTTACAATTTACTTCACTGTTAAAATACCAAATTCAGAAATTTCAAAATGTGCAGAAGGTCACGACGAAAAGAAGCACGATCGTACACTTAGTCATAGAATGATTGTTTGACGTTATTCATAGTCCAAAGTTATTATGACTGCTATGGAAGTGATGGTGATTGCAATATTGGCGTGATAGTATGCAACAGCGTTAGCGGCAGTGATACTGACAGCAATCATACAAGCGATAACAAGGATAGTGACCCTGTAAAAGACAGTGTACCTGGCATTGGTGAGCCGCTCTTGAGAAATCCTGACATCTGCACTGGCAGTGATACTTGCTGCTTTTGCCATCGATAGTGGCACTGAACTTTCTAGTTATAGCGATAGTGAGAGCGACAGTGACATCGATAGCGACAGTGTCAGTGGCAATGATGCGATAATGATGTTGACAGAGATACAAATATTGGTAGAAACGGTAATAGCCACAGCAGTAACGACAGTGAGAATTAGTAACAGAATAACTTATAAGTACTTTCCAGCAAGAACAGTAAATAAGTGAATAAACAATCTACGCTAGTGCACATTACACACATTTAGTATGAGATGAAATTAAAATAGCTCTTTTTGGAATTGTAAAATAACTTACGTGACTGTGTGTGGCTGGAGTACTTGTGTTGCAAAACAGATCGCATTCCGTGTCCCTCCAGGCCGAGAAAACACACACAGAAGACACCCCGGGGAGGTGTTCCATCGTGAAAACATTCACTTCACTTCGCGGAAAACTGAACACGGTAGCTTTTGCCTCTCGAAACTTCCATATAACTAAATGCAATGCGTGGTGAAGAGAACATTTATTATGCGGTGGGCCTATAGGCCAGTAATTATCTGAGATGCGTATTTCATTAATTTCTCTCAGGAGGTTATCAAAGGGCCTCCTGTTATGGACCTAACAAAGTATTCCACCTCAGAGAAGCAATCCCGTGAACCATGCTCAAGTCATGCGACAGCTGGCGATGTTAATACTCCGTTGACTTGCTGCTCTAAGTGAGGATTTTAACCAATAATTTACTTCATAAAATACGTAAAATCGTGTTAGTGAAAAAATAGCAGTCTCAAAAATATTGTGATTTGAAGAGAAATAATGTATATCGAACGGGTATTCATTTAAGTGCTGAGATAATAATTTTGAGCCGAAATAAGCCACAATATAGACATATACCTATTATGTATCAGTTTCTAAGTTTGAAAATATTGAAATGTTGAAAGCGTTATATCTTTAAGGTGCACATTATTGTGGTTGCGTTGCTGTTCTGTTATAGTTTAGCATAATTGAGTAATCACTGCACAACTCATGAAGTATATTTGACTACTAAAGACAACACGTTGAGTTCTGTGAGCTACATGTAAAGGTGATGATTAATGATAATGCACGCGTTCATCGTCCTTAGCGCCTTCGCGATTCTAAACATCGGACTGCATCCATAGCAGAAAACAAGCTGAGGAGCAAAATAGAGAAATAAAAAGAAAACAATCTTATAAAGTGAACCAAAGGGACTACATAAGTACCTAGCTCTCAATAAAATATGAAATAATAAGCAAAATGCAGCAAACTGGATAATACAAACAACCAACACCGACTATCTACCAAATCTGAAAAACATAATAATAACCTGTACATATGGTTGTCAAAATAAATAATCAAAGTACATTGAAAAGGTAATAATCTTCTGTCTCTTATTTGTGGTAATTTGTGGCTGTGAACTCTTGTATTATTGCTTATTTTGAGTTTTTTTTTTATCGCACCGTGTACTCTAACAATGATTTTTGTTCTTACCAGCTTTGCAGTTTGTCTTTTATCTGAGTTTTTGTTGTGTTTATATATTTATGTTAATTTTACATATACGTTAACGGGGAAATCATATTTTCCTGTTTTGTGTCCATTTAGGCTATTATCTGTGCCATGTTTTCGTTTTAATTGTCCTGATGTGTCCTCTGAAATAATTATTTAGGTATCAGTTATTTTTACAGTATGTAGTTTATTCGTGTTGGATGGTTGTGTTGACTTATTTTTCGATCAGCATAAAATATTGGCATTTTAATTAAACAGTGAGTATGCGACAGCAGTTACGGACTTATTATATTCACCAAATAGTTTTCTGAAGCTTATTTGCGAAATCACTACTTCAGAAATATTTTATCGTGGAATTTTTTACTTTGCACGTTACCCCTGTATACTGAAAATGTTTGTAAGTGTCATTAAATAAATCACCTTTACATTTTCGTTACGAAAACATATATATTTCCAACAAACGTAACACGCATTATTAGCAATGTGCACTGAAGACCTTGTAACCTAAACTTACCCTGCAGCTAAAGCTTACCACACATTACGCTGTCTGAGTTAGTTTTCAAACCGATTACTCTTGTGTTTGTGTGTGCAATATTTCAGCTCTACAAAGCAGAAGATAAAGCATTTTGCCCTTCTATAACTTTCTGAACGTTCCCTTGTGTTTTGGATTTTCTTTCTTTCTCTTCGATCACAGGCATTCTGTTGATGACAAAAAAACTATTTCAACAATTACTAGCGACAATTTGGAAACCCTTTAGCGTTGCACTGTGCCGAGAATAAATATTTTTTTTTTGTTCCAGCTGCGAAATAGCAGGAAGCCGACAGCTCTGCACTGGAAACGCGCGTTGTTATTTGTCCGAGCCTCGTTTTCTTCCTGGGGAAACGGCAATGGCTAGAGGGACAGTTATTTTCATGGCTCGTGACGTCATTTCAACAAAGACAGGCACTGGTGTCTCGACCTGCCAGCCTAGGCCTTGTTTACATATTATTTACTGCTCGATGGCTGCGTTTGTTATCTTTGTGATTTTTGTTCGCTACCGGAACTCGACCTACATTCACGGATGTTTGTGAAACGTTCTTCCTGCCCGCTGTTAATAAACGTAAATAATGTTCGTATTTCTAACATTTCCTTGGTTCTGGCCGCTCCCGTATTGAAAAATTGGCTCCCGTGTCAAAATGACTTTCGGACATCTTTACAAGCCCTGGACTTTTTNGGGGGGGGGGCTGAAGGAAAATGCTCTTTAATACAACGACAACAGTTTCACTCTTTCATTGTATCGTCTTATTGTGTAAACAATGAGGAAATAATCTTTTGAGGCTTTTATTTGTATCTTGTTTAGCACGGCACGTGAATGTTTAAAGTTGCAGCCACTTTCGCAAAGTCTTTTTTTACAACAGTTAATTTTTACTTTTGAAATTTAATTCTTTGCTAGTTAACGAATTAATTGGATTACAAATGTATAAAATGTCGAACATCTTGAGATCTATATGTGATACAATTCTTGGAACATAGAAATTATTTGATGCAGTTAAATTATTTCATTTATTTGGTTTACTAAAATCTTTGTTTCTATGCGGAAAATTATCCAGGAGGTACCTCACATACTAAAACAAACCTAAACAAATACATCTAAATACGTTACATATATGTACATTAGTGCTTTACCAATTATTCGAACCTAGAACCTTTTGAACTTGAGAGAATAAACAATCTCCGAAACAGAGTTCACCAAAAGTTTGGAAACTTATTTATAGGAAATGTTTTAATTTCTGTAGTATAGCGATAAAAACGTGACACCACAGTGATTTTGTGAAACTTTGAAATTAAATTGGAAAAATAAGAAAGTTGGTTTGCGATGTGATTAAATTTTTAATTTCTTCCTAGATCTCGTTTCCTCTAATTTTTTTTAACACTTTAAGTTGATTTTGCCGAAATCCACTGCATGGTTCCACATGCCTAGAGGGATTCGTTCGCTCATAGTAACAAACATGTCGAAAGCCCATTTGGTGTGTACAGTTCTTGGCCCAACGGAATCAGGCAGAGCTCGAATTGTCATATTTTGATATTTAAATGATAACGTGACCCGATTTTGTATACTTTAACATTTAGCTCTTAGTAGACAACGAAACCCATTGCAACAAATGCTGATTTACAACAAAACAAATTACGAAATGTCTGAAAATATTAGTTTAAGCTGCCAAACTTAAACGGGAATGCAGAATTAACTTATTTTAAAGTAATAATTAGTGTATTTGGGCATAAATAATGTTTTTAAATGAGATTACCTATGGAGCATCGTTTGCCATAATATCATTGATTATTTTCTTGTGAATTATTGGTGCTGTAATAATAATATAATATAGTAATGAAGTTACTTATAAAAATTTAGGTTAACTTAAAGGACTCCATTTTTTTAAATATATTTTTCAATTGTTTAGTTATTAACCTGTTGTCCTTTTGCTGCAGTAAATATTAAATAGCTGAGTTTTAATACCTATAGTTAGGGGCAGTGATATTTCGCGAAAAGATTTCGAGACAAAATACAGTCCAAAGCATTGTAGGGTCATCCAGCTTATTTGATTGGCTAACAAATGCTCTGGCCCGTGTTAACCGTTTGCGCACGAATTACGAAGGTTCAGTGTCGGAGTTACTTAGTCCTGAGTGGCTCGGTCAAAGACGGACACGGAACCAGCAGCCAATGGAGGTACAACAACAGCTGAGGTGTGTATATAGTATTGAAGTCTACTGTGTGCTCCGATTTTTACGCGAAAAGTCACTGGCCCTACTTATAGTCTATTGTGAACGCATCGGGTTACGC
Organism: Clitarchus hookeri; assembly: GCA_002778355.1. NCBI lineage: Eukaryota > Metazoa > Arthropoda > Insecta > Phasmatodea > Phasmatidae > Clitarchus > Clitarchus hookeri. The sequence goes on from NQII01000441.1 coordinate 413,835, forward strand.
AAGTTTCTCTTAAAAATGACGTCTTTCAGAAAACTTTAATTGAGGGTTTTCTGTTTTTATAATGCAAGAAACATCCTCAGTGGCTTTGTAAAAAGGATGGCACTCTACTAAGCTGTGCTTCAATAAAACGACTTTCGGATTCCGTGAACTTCTTGCGGCTATGTCTAAATGTGGTATACCATGTTATGACAGAACAAATTGAAGGTTATCAGACACCACTTATAAAGTATCACAAAAATTCCTTACCACGCGTATTTCAGACCTTACGCTTCCAAATAATTGTGATTAATAGAATAAAGAAAAAATCTCTGAACAAATTCTAGCGTGCATCCAGGAAATACAAATTTCGTCGAGTTAAGTTTATAAACAGAAGCTATTATTTTGAATAATTTTCATTGGTGTTTCTTCATATTCTATGAACATTAGGGAAGGTTATAAATAGTTCCTCCAGAGAATACTCTCGCAAAAAGGTTTTTTTATGCACGTTCGATAAATTATGAAAGTTAACTTTGAAATAGCTGTACCTTTATTACGCAATTATGTTTATTTCCTCTCATATTTCATCACAATTTGTTGCTGTCAAAATTGCACGAAGAGAACGAACAACAATATAAACACAACTTTTATTACGTACGTAAGTTATTTATTCTATTCATAACTTGCTGTTGTACGTGACGAAGTTACCGTGGCGCCACATTGTCATTTACTTATAGAAAACACTAAGAAAAATTCCTAAATCGAAAAGTAGAAAATATGCGAATAGAATTAAAAGGTGTTACAAAATTATTTTTCAGCTATCTGTATGGCAAATTCAGCGAATTATTTAAGACTGGATGTGGCCAAGGTATATAGTATTACTAACAGCATTTCGCTGCCATATAAATATAAATGGAAGCTTTCAAACTAAACTAGTTACCAACATAAATTGTACGTAAATAAGATCTTAAGTATGCATGTCCTAAACACTCAGTTAATGTTATAAGGTATATTCCATTCCAATTTCAGAAAGTCATCTATAGTAAATAAACCCTGGACATTTCTCGAGTTGAATTGGAAGTAGGTTAGACTTTACAGTCCTCTAGGTACTTGAGCGTCTGTCTTTTGTTTATTGGCTGCTTCCGTAGTGCCAAGTGCTTGTATTGAGCTGTTAATGGCTTGGTCGAGCTATCACTTCCTGTTCATTACTGCCTCGTAGTTGCGCAAGATACGCCTAGAGAATTTCGGTCCAACCATACTAGCACAAAAAAAGTATAAATGCTTCAAGTACGCTTGCGTATTGCCCCCGAACTAGTTCTTGAAATATTCGGGGCTATACTCATTACCTCGTGCAGACTCCACTTTAATTTATAGTTAATGGTGTTCCGAACAAGTCTTCTTGTATGCGTCCCGTACTTAAGTCGACATTAAACTTGTTTCTTTGTAACAAACAAATAGTTATAGGTAGGGGCAGTAATATTTCGCGAAAAGATTTCGAGACAAGACACAGTCCAAAGCACTGTAGGGTCGTCCAGCTTCTTTGATTGGCTAACAAATGTTCTGGCCCGTGTTAACCGCTTGCGCACGAATCACGAAGGTTCAGTGTCAGAGTTACTTAGTCCTGAGTGGCTTGGTCAAACAGGGTCACGGCATCAACAGCTAATGGATGTATAACAACAGCTGAGGTGTGTATATAGTATTGAAGTCTACTGTGTGCTCCGATTTTTACGCGAAAAGTTACTGGCCCTAGTTATAGGCCTCGTGTTCGCCTACAGTGGTATAAACTATTCTTAACCTAAGCCAGTAGTGCGGTTTACGAATCACTTACCAACAGGGGGGAGGCCATTGAGCATTGAGCATCGCATTATACAGCATCGGCTAAAAACAACCTTCCTCTGCTTTATGTACACAAATTTGTGCACTGGGTTTGAATGGGTTAACTTATATAACGTGCTATAGTCTATTTATTCGCAGTAATTTCACACTTTTTGAATCAAACCTTTGGAAAATCTCCTAATGTACGACGTGCGAGGTTGTTTCCTAAACGTGTCACGTACCACAACTACTCGTATCATAAAAGTACTTTATTTTTGGTTAAATTAAAACTATATCTTTATTTTATTTATAAGATATGCAATTAAATTTATAATTAATAGGAACGGAATATATAGGAAATCAGTGTGTTGGTAATACTAGGAAATCAGTGTGTTGGTAATACTAGGAAATCAGTGTGTTGGTAATACTAGGAAATCAGTGTGTTGGTAATACTAGGAAATCAGTGTGTTGGTAATACTAGGAAATCAGTGTGTTGGTAATACTAGGAAATCAGTGTGTTGGTAATACTAGGAAATCAGTGTGTTGGTAATACTAGGAAATCAGTGTGTTGGTAATACTAGGAAATCAGTGTGTTGGTAATACTAGGAAATCAGTGTGTTGGTAATTCCTAGTAAATTAAAATGAGTCCGCACAAATGCCGTGTGTTGTCTCTTTTGTGTCATTTTCTAGACTTAGTTAAGCTTGTTTTTTTTTTTTGCATGAGGCGGAGGAATATCCTGAAAGCAGAGCTTCAGCAGGGCTTCAGAAAAGTTCGAAGTAACAATGCATTCATTGACTGTAATTTGCATGTGATGAGCGAGCACGGAAATGGAGATCGCTGCATTGCCGTAGAAAACTGACGAAGAAGTGAAGTTCAATCACAGAAATAGCGGAGCTCGAAGTGCTTGGGTGGAGTGACAGACGTCTACAGGGAACCACAGCGCGATCCAGTGACCTCAGTTGTTCCCAAGCCAGCTTATGACACTAGCGCGAACAAGACACGTCATTTACATCGTGATCTGTGGCTTGTTCACTGGAACGAACGGACAGTGAATGTAGCACTGTAGTCGCCTCCTTCTTTATTTCTTATACTGAGGTGTACTTACCAGACGTACTGTGGTTCACAGGAATGATCGTGTAGTGAGTTGAGAAGGAGCTTCTAGTGCCATAAGCATCTTCCTAGATAGTGTCGCTGTTAACAAATTCGCTAATTTGATACTTCGTAAACGAATTTATATTTCTCACATATACCATTAGATTTGTTGTTAGTATACACAGGTAAATTGATATGTAGGTTAGAGACTCATCATTCTCGTGTACACTAAGAGTCCTAGCTGTTCGTTCATTGGCTACCGCCTCAGTGAGTAGCCAGTTATGTCCTTGAGAAGGTGGCACGGGATTCGGTGCTGGTTCTCGTGCAGGTCTGCTATTGGTCTAGAGTCGTCCACGCCGTGTCTTAACTAAATACGAGCCAAAAGCAGAAGTAACTCAAATATGCGAGTGTTTAAACTCTTAAGCTTGTCCTCAAAGCGATTCGTAAAATTTTGCTCTCGTTACCAATTATTGCAAAATTTACTCTCCGCAGTTTTTGTTAGTTTATCAATACAATTACTTGAAATATAGGAGAAAATTCACCATTCCGCACTTAAGTAAATAAAATTTGGATTTTCGCAAATACCTCCGTCCGTAAAAAACTTGATTAGTTTTTTTTTCCAAGATGGCTCACTGTTACGCGAATGCTTGCTAATGTTGCTCATCGCGAGTGTCACGAATTCAAAATCATCGGGTGGTATTTTGCTGATGCCAGTAGAGGCTGGGAGTAAGAAGTCGTTCTTCGCTTATTTGGAGCAATGTCCAGTTTGATAAACTTTAAGAGCTCGGTTCGAAGGTAAGGAGAAGGGATAGCTCCAATAACAGCAAGGAAAAGCTGTCCTGGGACGAACCATTATTTACAGTTCTGGGGAGGAAAGACCCCTGTAGCTTTTTTTTTTTTTTTTTTTTTTTTTTTTTTTTTTACGTATCTTTTGTTCAGGGCCTCGTGCTGTGGCCAGCTTCGCGTTGTTTCATTTTCGTCATTACACTTGCATCATTTGCTTCGCTCGATGGTTTAACAACACGAAGCTGCAATTTAATTTTGCAAAAGTAGATTTTATTTTTGGTGCATTTAGTAACTTTTGCAGGGTATCGCGTTTCGTCGATATTTACTTACTTGTCTTCTTTCCTATGCACACTTTACCCATCGAAAATTCGCAAACTTTGATCCGCGTTGAAATCTCAATCATTTATAGAATATTACAATTTTTTTCAAGTTTTTACATACACAGTAAAACACCCACATAACGGAAAGGAATATAATTTTAAATATATATTTTTTTAAACTGGAAGTACATAAAACTACCAAGAAAATTTACGAAAATGTACCGCGAATTTACGAAACAATCTGTGAAATTTTCGGAAAGTTCTTCGTGTCCGTAATTTTACGGAGAGTTTACGGAGAGTTATGGAAATATTTTTACCTGCACTTTTCCACAAATGAAGGAGACGTATTTTGACGGCGTGATCGTCTACTGCGTACAGCGGAAGGTTCCCTATTGGCTGGGCTGTCGGCTGGCGGGTGAGTCACTAGGCGCTGATTGGCCGACGGAGTTCCGACATGTTGCCGGGAAGTGACGTCATTTCGCACGCACGCGTGGCTGTAGTCTCGCGGCACAAGCGGCTGTTTAAATTCTGTATTCTCACGCATTCTGGGGCAGTCCGAAAAATATCTTGCCTAGAACAAGATTTGTCCTAAAATCTCACGTCCATTGTCAGTGACGTTCGAAACTTTACTGCACCGTACCCATTACTAGAGACCTGCAAACTCGCGTAGTTATTATTATTTAAGGGTCAGGCTGAACTGCAAATTACTGTGCGTTCGAACGACGCCAGTCACTGGCCGGTAATATGTCTGGCACGCCTCGGAGAACTCGTGAGTCAGTAATATAAGTTCAGCTGTAGAGTGGCCAATCTCATTTAAGGCGCCCGTCTACCTGACGCTTGGACTGCGTTGCAGAGTGTTCGAAATACACGTTTTTCAACGAAACTATTAAGCGTGCGTCCAACGTGCTGATCTACGAAAAGAACACACACTTCAGACGAGAGCTGTTAAGTACTTTCAAAATATCACGTACGTTAGAAACATCAATTCAGAGTACTTGAAAACCGCTAAAAACGGCATTTCCAAGGCGCTGTAGCTCAAAATGCACGCATCAGATACATACAAAACTACTATAGGCGCCTGCACTGAACCTTCCTAAAGACTTCCCACTAATAAAATAATATGGTCACCGCTGAAAGTCCCATAGGTACACGCAGCACGACGAGAACACTGCACGCCAGTTCAGAGCCTTGCGCTTAGCGGCGATGGCGTACTTGATGCGCGTGGCAGTGTCGCCCTTATCGCTCCCGCACTTCTCGACCTAGACGTGGGAAAAAGTTCCAGGTAGACGGGCGCCTTAAGCAGATCAAGCAGATAGGTCACGTTGATTAAAGTGCACCGGCCAAAGAAACCACGGACTATGTTCATTTCTTTGTAAGGCAGCAGAGACCGGTCACGACCCAGTTCCTATCGACGTCTATGAGTGTGTCGGCGAAGATAGCCTGCAGTGTGGGTTAGCTAACTGCCCTTTGCGCTCGGAGGGCGAGGAGGAGGGGAACGATCCTGGAATACCGGTCGTTCCCCGAATCTAAGCTCTGCCCACACCCGAATGCACTGGGCCGCGCATGTGTTAATGGGTAATGGCACCATGCTTGGTTATTTGACGAGTGAAAGAAGGCAAAGCGCGGACGCGGTAGGTGTGAAAGTAGTGTTCATTTGTGTTTAAATTATTTTCGGAGAGCACGGTGGTTTCGAAATTGCAAAATTCCCGGTGGTATCCTGTGAAACAAAGAGCCGATCTAGTTTTTTGTTTGCTGGGGGATAAAGTGAAAGTAGAAAGAAGTGCTCCAGGTATGATCTTTTAATAGGTATCGGTAGGGGCAGTGATATTTCGCGAAAAGATTTCGAGACAAGATACAGTTCAAAGCACTGTAGGGTCGTCCAGCTTCTTTGATTGGCGAACAAATGTTCTGGCCCGTGTTAACCGTTTGCGCACGAACCACGAAGGTTCAGAGTCGGAGTTACTTAGTCCTGAGTGGCTCGGTCAAAGACGGACACGGCACCAGCAGCCAATGGAGGTATAACAACAGCTGAGGTGTGTATATAGTATTGAAGTCTACTGTGTGCTCCGATTATTACGCGAAAAGTCACTGGCCGTACGTATAAGTGTAAAAATAATCAAATTTTTAACATTTTTACATTTATAATAATTTCACAGTTACACTTGGCCGGTGAATGAATGAAGTGGACAGGCCTATGGCAATGTTAATTTTACGTGTGGTGGATAAAACACAATGTGCACACAAGTAGATCTTGCGCAGGGATTTTAAATGCGCTCAGTTTACCATAAACAGGCTATAAATAATTATCAATATGCTTAATTCGTTAGTTGAGCTTATAAATGTTGCGTGACGAGTACATGTGGTAACTTCTTTTACTGTAGATACAGTATGTAGTAAATGCTCTCATTTTGTTACAACTAGAGACGCGTGAAGGGTTGCGCACAGGCTAGACTGCAATATCCTACGTGCACAGGCTAGACTGCAATATCTTACGGCGCAGGGTAGACTGCAATGTCGTACGTGCACCAGTGGCGTAATCATAAATTATTCGAGTCTGATGATGGATTGGTGGTTCAACAAGGAGGGAGGGGAGTTTTTCACTGACTGAAGTGAAAGGCAGGATGACAATTAAGACCAATTCTAAGAGAACATTACCGAACAGTATAATAAAAATGCTCTATATTGAACAGAGATCACATAGTTTTATCTTAATTAAAGGATTATTAATAATTTTAACACTAATTGTTGACAACATAAGAGGATTTAAGTGAGGGGGTGGTTACAACCCTTAAACCCCCTTCCTGGTTACGCCCTTGCGTGGCACTGCAGTTTTCCTTTGTTTATTTGCCGAGACTCATACTGAGGAGACACTGTGATGCTTGTCTAGGCCAATAACAATAATGTTACTATGGTACGTAACGTTTGCGATTCACGGCAGGCACCTAAAACATGTTGCAGTTAAAACCCATCCATTCGACAAGGTTGATCTGAGCTAAACTTGTTTGGAAATAGAGCTACAAAGGCATTCTTGTCGCGGTTAATCGGGAATCTCTTTGTGTTAATTAGTATTAGGGTATTCGCTGATATATGGTAATATGTTTATAAACGTGATTAATGGTGGTTTACAAAGAAACAAAAAATATCCAGCGTAAGCACATGGAGCACAGGGTAAGTGCATGGAGTACAGGGTAAGTGCATGGAGCACAGGGTAAGCATGTGGAGTGCACTGTAAGTGCGTGGAGCCCAGGTGTTGTGTGGATTGCATCAGAAAATATATATATGAGCTTTTCATGCTAACAGAATAGTACAGAGTTACTATTCTACGTTCGTGTTCATGACACTGACTACATGCCTAAAGTAAACACATAGTATACATTCGGATAGTGCGGGAGTTACTTACCAATGTGGTCTGAACTCAGAGTAAATATGTACACAGAAGCGAAAGTACCCATCCGCTGATTGGTTGCGCGAGGCTCTGGGAACTGGCCTTGCATCTGATTGGCTAATGCATGCTTCGAAAAGTTCCCTACTGGCTAGTCTGCCAGATGGCAAGTAGGTTACCAGTCGCTGAACAACGAACCACGTTCCGACATGTCGACGGGTAGCGACGCCAATTCGCTGGCGTGTGCTGCTGGAGTTCAGCCTACCAGTCGCTGTTCCACCTCTGTATACATGAACGCTCTGTGGCCTGAACGTGTGCGCGCGATGGGGAGAAAATAAAAAATAATAAAGTCGCCATGTGACGTACGACAGGGAGCAAACCGCCGTATCGCGCTCATCGAGGGGAGAAAATAATTAGCGGCAGAAGCCGCCGACACATTCATTTTTCTGCTTCGCTCACCTCCCTGTATCGACCCGGCGAGAGAACAAAGACGTGCACTCCTTCCGCCCCACTTCTGCTGGAGCCCATCTGAGCCGCTTCTCTTCCGCGTCGAACTCTTGTTTATTGGCAGCAGGCGTTTGCCTCGCATCGCCCCTGCGAAACTCCGCTACTCCACCACTTACCATGCACGCACCGAACAATTGTCCTCGGATATACCACATCTTTGAATAGGTTGTTCACGGTTGACTCAGCGCTTCCAAAAGTCTTGTCCAAGATCTACTTCTCTTGCCCGTTTTGTATTCTTCCACCGCATCTAAAATTAACATTATATTGATTCTATCACTTTATTGATGCGAAAATGAAGTTTAATCTGGGAAATATTTAAGGGTGTTGATATATAAATAATTCTAACATTTTTACCATAATATACACAAACAGACAAGACATTTTTAAAATAAAGTGGCCACAAATTCTAAAATTATATTTTCAATACGACGTTGAGATATGGGACTAATTCTTGTGCTTCGTTGCCAACTTAACAGGGAGCTTGCCAATCAGTGCGTCTGCTTAAATAAATGCTGTTTAAGTTAGCGATTATATTTTTGTAGCTTGATTTCAAAGGGGCTCGGTTTACCATGAACCATCTATATAAGCATTTTGATAGGCATAGGCTTAGCTGCTTGTCTGTGGCGTCGAACTTTGCCTCTCTTGGTTACAGGTGTTTGCCTCGCATGTCCCTGAACCACCTTTCCATGTCCACCATACATCACACAAAGATACTGTGCTCTCTCTCTCTCTCTCTCTATATATATATATATATATATATAGAGAGAGAAATCGCATTTTTACGGAAGGCGTTTCTCTATAGTTGTAATCGAAAACATCACTTTCGTTATCGGTTCGGTTTTACTGATACGCATTTTAGCTGCCTGGCCACAAACCGCAAACTTTCAGTACCGGCGTGACTCGGCGCGATCAACCCACTCAACTAAGAAGGTGTGGTATCTCAGAGACAGCTACCAATGACTTGGTGGCCGGGGGTTCTGCGGTTTATGCCAGTGCTAGGGTAGGCCTCAAACATTTGACTTGTTTGTTACATCTGTGATTGGGCCTCTCGGTTCCTTACACGCGGGACCGCGGTAGTGTGTAGTGGTCAGGTTACTCGCCTCCCACCAAGGCGAACCGGGTTTGAGTCCCGTCGAGGACGCTCCCGGATTTTCACACGTGGGAATCGTGCTGGGCGGTGCCGCTGGTCAGCAGGTTTTCTCGGGGATCTCCCGTTTCCTCCGCCCTCGCATTCTGCTGGCACTACTCCATACTCACCTCACTTCACCCTCATATGCTCATAATACCCCCGATGTTAAGAGCCTCCCTAGTGAAAACAGTTAAACGCCTTAATATCACGTCCAACCATAAGGAAGCATTTTGGCAGCGATGGAAAATAGCATAAACAATCTGCGCGCATTTTTCTTCCCCTCATAATTTTGAAGTGGTGATTATTGGGTTTCAATACAGCAATCTGTTCAGAGAAGATACAGTATTGTTGCTGTAGTTCAAAATACTGTTTTACGAAAGAATTAATATCTGGAACAGAGAGCTACTTACAGAGATTTTTGCCGACTTTGACACTTTCCAACTTACAACTTTTATTGTCCAGGAACTACGTTTTTATATTGGCAACAAAATATATACTTTTTTTTTTTTCCTGAAAACGTATTTACACTGATATATTCCAGAGTTATTTAAAAATTAGAATATACACAACTTCTTAGCAACGAGATTCATGTCAACAAGAGTGGCCCTTAAGGCTGTAGCCTGGTTTGAAAGCAGTGAGAATTTGATATAGGGAAATACGTGTTAACGAAATTATTTTTTTTGGCGTTCCTGTTAACTATAGATATATACAATCCGGGACTTTTTTGAGCAGAAAAATACATGATTCTATGCTATCGAAGCCATTTGAAACATTAATGTACAGCCCGTTTCCTGGAAAGATTAGAAAACTTAATAATTTTATAAAAAATTACTGAAAAATAAGTTGTTATATTTGTATCGATACAGAGCTTAAGAGTATCATTTCTCACACTTTGGGTTTTGTTTCAATATCATAACTTCAAAATTGAATGAAAAAAAAATTTATTTCAATGTATTTCCTTATATCAAATTCTCACTACTTTCAAACCTTAATATAGTTCATTTCATATAAGAAGGCCACATTCTGACAGTCAGTGAGTGGCAACTTAATATATTGAGAACAAATAAAGTGCCATTTACAAAATCCTGTATCAGCTGATGCACGAACGAAGAAAAGATAATATTACGTTGGCTATTCTGAGAGCAGTGCCGAAGCACATCACACAAGCAGAAGATACGCGGATAAGAAAGAGTTCGTAGATTAATTAATACATTTTATTTTACGTGGTCATAAAACAGCAGTTTTTAGTTTTAGAAACGAAACTTCGTGATAAAATAGTAATGTATAGGTGTTCAAAATGAGATGCACAATAAAACGATATGTATCCAAATGTGACGAAAAAATCCAAAGTTTCCAGACTCTCAAACCAGGTGCTGTCATCTAGTGAGTTAAAAGCGCACCATCTGTTGCAATATGCCCTTCCATGCCATCTGTTATCCATATCCCGAATTAAACCTGAAACTTATTATAGTTTTGTTGTTTAAAATAACGTATTTACGCGCATTTACAAATAATTTCATTTTCCCGCGAGCTCTGTATAATTTTTAAAGTAACATATATTTCGTGTACAGCGTTTACGAACGACCCTACACACGTCCACCAAGCTCGGTTTACGAATGCAGTGCCACCCAAGCAGTTCACCAATTGCCACACGTAGCAGCACCTCCTGGACGCGCTGACTCGCCACATCAAAGCCTATACTTGACACGCCTGTTGATGGCGAATGGATACATAAACGAAAAGGCACGGCGATTTTCAACTGTCAAGAATGTGGCCTTCTTATATGGTACACAGTATATCTGGTTGACAGCAGGGTATTTAAAGATGGAGCAAGCTGCTCACTGAGGAAGGGACAGGTAAGGAATGAGATGTAACCTGTGCGTAGTAAGGAAACATTGCAGAATTAGCCTGGAGTGATTTCTGGTAAACAATGGAACACAGAGAACAGGGTGGCCGGACTAGGAATCAAACCCGGGACCTCCCGAATGCGATTCAGTAGTTTTATTCTAAAATAATTTACATTTTCCGCTTGGAAGTAACGGTAATCTCACACATTCCTGGGCCTATTACAGAAAGCTGACGTGGCTCGCTCCAATTTCTTTCCCTCGTCGGCTACCGACTGTCGCCCCGGTCCAGATGAAGTCACTTTGCACGGTATCGACCGATCGGCCAACAACACCGCGTCAACGATCTCCCCGGGTAAGTGGGGTCATTGAGCACACGGACGCGTGGCCCAAGTCAGCCATGGACGCATAACTTACCGCCTGCAACGCGAATAACGACCGTGACCCGTAGCTCGCCAGCAGAATTGCCAACTCTGCGGGTTTCTCACCGGGTCTGGCGATTTCTGCGAACCGTCTAATGTCCAATTTTCATATTTGCGACAAGTCAAAAAGTTAGTGGTTTCCGTAAAAACCTGGTGATTTGAAGAGGCGCTGGATTTTTCCTCATTGATTGAATTATCGTACTTTTGTGTCGCCAGTATTTTGAATTTCCCTAGAATATATTTATTGCGAAAACCTGAAGAGGACATGTTGCATTGCACGTGATTACCTGGTCGTGTGGGCTGTCTCTTACGGGAGTAACGACGTTCTGGTCCATTTGCAAGAGAAGATACGGAAGTCTTTACAGTAGAAAAGTACTTAAATTTTCCATTGAGAGTACTGCGCGCTTGTAAATGGAATGCTCTAGCGAATACGTCATTATAGTATTTCGTATGTATTTTTTTCTTTCGATTTTTTTTTATCGTTTCAGTTTCTTTCAATGTTGTGTGTGCATACACACATAATGCATATTATACAGGATGATTATAAAATCATGGGACTAACATTGAGGGGTGGTAGAGCTCACTAAAACAAACAATTATTGTATAGTAATATATGGGCGGAAGTGACGCGTTGAGGCACAAATACATGAAATGCAACACATTGTTTATTTACAACGTCGCCGCTAAATACCTTTTTACAGCTAATTGATCAAATTTGCTACCACTGACAGTAAAGCAAGCTTGGTAGCGTCGGTGGAGTGATTGGCGAACAGATTCAAATACGCCGGGTATTTCACGCACGCCACCATTGTCAGCCAATCACGCCATATGTAGAGGTCGCCAAGCATTCGTGACTGTTGGTGGATGCATTTCCAGCAACTGTTTTAACATTTTCTGTACGGAATCACTCTTTAAGTATGCTGCTAATGAGCATTTTATGTTTCCGTTAATGTGTTGTGTTTTTGTGTTTGTGCCTCAACGCGTCACTTCCGCCCATATATTCCTATACAATAAATGTTTGTTTTAGTGAGCTCTACCACCCCTCAATGTTTATCCCATGATTTTAGAATCATCCTGTGTATATGTGTGACGGTAAGCAACTTAAACGAGCAATAGTAAACACGATTTCAAGCTGCATAAACACATATTTTATAGTTTGTCTAAATTTAGTTTGAAATAGAATAAGAGTACAATCTGGTGATTTTCTGTTGATTTTTGTACTTTGGTTTAGAGACTTTCTGTCAAGTTGGCAACTCCGTATCGCGCGGGTCAGGTTGAGCCGTTCTCTCGAGTATCGTCTCAGACTGATGGTGTTGCGGTTCTCTTGAACTTGGCTTCGGTATGGGGGCCGCGGTGGTCACAGCGGCTAGACTGCTCGCCTCCCACCGAGGCGAACCGGGTTCGATTCCCCGCAGGGTCGCTCCCGGGATTTTCGCAAGTGGGAATCGTGCCGGTCGATGCCGCTGGTCGTCGGGTTTTCACGGCGATTATCCGTCTCCCCCGCCCTTGCATTCCGGCGCTGCATCAGAGACTCGTTCTCCAGTGAACAGCAAGTTTTACTTCAGACTAGCTGACAATAGTGACCCTGTTTTTTTTTTGCAAGCTCCTTACTCGGCCATACTCTTCTGGATAGTTTCTCGTAAAGTAAGATCCAATTGCAAATGGGACTGAAAAGTACAAACGTTTGCAGTCAGGCCTGCCCTCAAATTCGTTCTTGGATTTTTTTTTTCGTCCCTTGGTATGTTTTAAAAATATGCGCCTTGTAAACATATAATATAATTTAAGGAAAGGCAGAATAAAGTCGTATTGACCACTACTCGAACGTCAGGTTTGGTTAGTCGCTTTATTTACACTTGCAAATGTTATGTTAGTCAATACCACAGTGAACACACTTAATGTAGTTTGTTTTTGGTTGGCTATCATTAAATGTAGAGTTGGTAAATTGTATTCCAACCTAGTTCCCGTTCATATGAAACATACCTTAAAATCCATCATGTTCATTAAAATTATTATACAAAAGTCATTTTTTTTTACAAGCAATGTACTTTGGGCGTGTTTTTATGTACTCATGTAAGATAATGATAAACTCTATGTTAAAACGAGGAAGTGTTCGCTACTATCGCAATTTTCGTATTGGCGTGTTCCGAGCTATGTGCGGTCAGGCGTAGTGTTCAGTAAAGTTTCACATTCTTTTCTAGTGTCGCCAAGTGATGTGAATGACATACTGGATCCGTAGTCGGAAGGATTCCAGTTCCATCCAACTCGATTCCGGTTTCCCTTCATGCATGCCATGGCCGATTCCTTCCCCGTGCCTGCTTCTCTGAGCAACTTGCCCCGCCTCTAACGGCTCTCCCTACGGAAATATTGCATGTGAAGTCAGTGTTTCCGCGTAAACAAATGCTTTGCCACCACTTGTAACCCTTTCATTTCCACTGCAGACAGTTCTCTACATGTTGCACAGGAAGCTTACATTTTACCGGCACTGTACACTGCAAGGTTCAGAGCGCAATAATCTTCCCTGTGAGTAACTTACTCGCAAACCGTGCCAGTACTGTACGTTATGACTGGTTCACATAACTGATTACCGAACACAGAACCCACAGATTATTTGTTGCGATAACAAAACAAGTCCTTTGCCAACTTAAGTACAGTACGTATCAAAATATTTTCTTTTTTGTAACACCATAAACCATTAATTAATGTGAGTTTTAAAATGGATAAACTCTACCTTATTAAATACATTACAAAAGAATGGCCATGAGTTCACCTGACTCTTATCGAAACACTCTAGGAATGCTGTTAACACTTGGTGAGGTTCTGCGTATTTTGGTATATGTATGAATAATTTACCTTAGAATTGGACTTTGTTATTTCAGTGCGAAATCACATACACTGTCGTAACATACATTAAACAGAACGTGTGTTTTATATCACAGCATAACCAAACAAAAAACTAATGATATTTAAATCATAATTTAAGAGGTTGATTTATTATTTTCATGAACACTTTTTGCTTACAGTAAATCAAAAGCTAAAAATATTTTTGTAAAGAAAATGGTATACAATTTATTTTGCAGTGAGTTCAATAAATACATTTCAAATTACGTTTTTATATAGTTAAAGCCATTACCAACACATGGCCATTCACGATGAGGGAAAGGCAAAGACTATCTGTTTTCTAGTTGAAAAACAGTGTCCTGGTGCAGCAGCAAATACAATCGCATACAAGAATACAAGAAACAGTGGGGCAGCGGTGGCGTAGTGGCCAGGGCGCTCGTCTCCCACCATGGCGATCCGGGTTCGATCCCCGGCGGGTTCACTCCCGGATCTTAGCATGTGGGAATCGTGCTGGACGACGGATTTTCTCGGGGTACTCCCGTTTCCTCCGCCCTTGCATTCCAGCGCCGCTCCATTCTAGGGCTTCACTTCTGTCATGCCCGGGGATGACGGTCACCTACGGGTCCCAGCTGGAAAGACCGTCACTCGGAGGGTGTCGCCTTGCCCTGGGTGCACTCCCCACACGCCATTTATTTATTTTTACAAGAAACAGTTATGTTGGTATTACTACCCATATGGTAACTACAGCCCACTAGATGGCTATCACTATTCTAACATTCTAAATGGCACCTAAAACCATTTTTCTCCCTAGTGTGGGAAGCCTCGTCGCATGGCTTCATTAAGGCCAGGTGTAACCCTCAGATGTTTGAAACATTTTACTAGGGATTCCCCTCAAGGCTTATCTACCTACCCACCTTCTCTATGCCCTGTTTGTCAGCTGCTTCGCCTTGGGCTTATAACGCTTCACTTGGGTTCGCCAAAGTTTCGCCCTTACAGGCAACTTCCTGTCCCCTTGATGGCGCCGAATCATGATCGCATCATCTTCGGCACGTATTACGTGCCGGAGGGCGAAGAAAAAAACCCGCCAACAACAATTTCCCGAAAATCGCGGTGGAGGCAGTCGCTAACGAGATGAAGCCCGCGGCAAATACCGAGGTGACGAGCTCCTCATTAGCAGAGCCGTCGCGCGCCGCATTAATTACTTTCCGCGAGTTATGAATGGCACTTTCGACCGTGCAGCCGGTCAACAATAGCGCCCTCGCGTCGCATAGTCCGTAGCTCAGTTACGCAAGTGAATAGTCGACGGCTGAAAAACTGAGTGTTTTTACGTGGTTCGCGAGTAATTAAGCGCTTTGATAGGCATGCCCATTTTCTTCTGCCAGACCATTGTGATAACTTTCCACCGGACGTGAAACGTAATATTACTACATCCACATGGGATGATATCCATATACCTCTCATGTAAACTTACAGGGTAGGTAAGTTTAGTCGATATATACGCGGTTTCTTCGCACTTTTTGAATCCAACCTTTGAAAAATCACCCCATGTATGTTAAGTTTGGTTGTATCCTAAATATATCTCGTATTACAAGCGTCTTTTACTTCTGTTAACATAAATGTACTTTTTTTTTTACATTCACATTTTAAATATTTAATCTGTAAATTATAATATTCAGTTTATTATTAATACGAATGCATTATTACAAGGAGAAAATATGTGCGTTGGCAATCCCTAGTAAGAAATAGTTATTATCCAAAATATTACTACACTGAGCGCGCACGAATACGGTGAGCTGTCCCTCTGGTGTAATTTTCTAGACTCGGTTAATATTTGTTTGCATGAGGCGGAGGAATATCGTGGAAGTAAACGTTAAACAGGGCTTCAGAAAACTTGGAAGTAATTGTGAATGGACTACATACAGAAACTAAATGGCGCATTGTTTCCTCTGGTGTCTGCGAACTCGGTCGCTCATTGACCGCTCGAAGCTCGAGAAGCGGGCCTCGGATCTGATTTGCCTATTGCGCATTATGGAATATTTCCTATTGGTCGGGCTGATGTCTGACAGATTAATCTCTAGAAGCTGATTGGCTGAACGACGTCCTGCCATATTTCCGGCCGGTGAGACCGTTTTGCTGGCGTGTGTTGCTGGATTTTGTAATGCGTACCGCCATCTCACCTCTGTAATATTAAGTACTCTGTGCTAAAAATATGAAACTGTTATAAATACAAAGTCGTCTCTCTCTCTCTCTATATATCTCTCTCTCTTTCTCTCTCTCTCTCTATATATATATGTATATATATATATCATCGTCTCATGAAAGTTTTGTTCTCGACAATAACTCTAGCTTCTATTATTTACCGTCCAACAGTCAGTGGCATGCCGAGTTGGCAGTGTTATAATAATAAACTATTTCTTTCGAATATAACAGGATGTGTAATCCTCAGGAACACCTGAATTTCGCCAAAATATTTCCGCACATGCTAGGCTCCCATATCGTATGGGCATACCAGCAGTTTTCCTTTGCTTATTGGCCGCCTGTCTTTGTGAGAAGACATTTTCTTACTAAACTGGCCAATCAGAATTAGGTAACTCCGAAACTGTACGTCTGTGATTCACGGGCAGGCCCTTAAAACTCGTAATACGGAAATCATCAAGTCACGAAAGTGGATCTGAGCTAAAGTGTTATGAAATACGACTAGTCATGAAATATTTTCGCGAAAATCGGGGTTCCCTTGTATTCCTGAAACAATAATGGTAATTCCAGCATATACACAGACATATATATTTTATTTGCGAATATTTTGTGTGATGTTACGTCGTTCCATAGCAAAATTCTGATTAAAAATATCGAAACAACGTAGCAACACCCAAGCCAGTATTTTTTATGAGCAGAGAAATATTCCTAGAGGTTTAACCCAAACTGCACTATAGCATAGATCTCAAAGTGTTGTTTGTGAAGTATTCGACAGACGAAATTATGCTTCTGTTGCAACCCCTCAAATTAAAAATTAATGAATTACTCCAAGGGCGTAAGATACCGTGTCACGGGCAGTGACAGAAAGTCTTCTGGTTTTTCTGTTATTTGATTTTCCCCGAGAAGAGATATTCAGAAAGTGCTGCGTGGACCCGTCAGCTATTCAGGCTTCCTCGGGGTAGAAGTTCGGCAACCGCAACTTCTTGCAACTCCTTCGGCGAGAACGGAGGGAAAGTAACCCTGCTGGGGGAAGAAGGGTTGCTGACAACTTTGCAACTACAAAATTCTCCGACACGAAGTTCGCACATGCCGAAAATAAAGTTGCCAAAAACGCAAACGACGTTCCGGCCATGTATGTATACTTCATTTTGTGACGTTGGCGTTACAGCATTTTGCTGCGAACAAGCGAAATCTAATGGACTGTTTTTTTTTTTCAGGCTATGCCTTCATTATATTTTAATGGGCGGAAATGACTCATTCAGTGCCCCTGCGTTAATTATTCCTTGTCAAGCGTTAATTAAAAACTTTTGAAATATTCATTTGAAAGAAAAACTTTACAATTACTTATTTAAATTTTAGCGCAAATACGAAATACTTACGCTTGTGTTGGCAGCAAGTTAGGATGATTAACGCTTTGCTTTAAAGTCTTAATGAAATATTAATGTTTAAATTATTAGTAGTTAGAAATGATTCCTTCTGGCTAACCTCGAGGGGACCAGCCAGTGGCCATCTTGTATGACATCACAAAGTAACATCCTGCTCTGTCATTCCATGCCGACGTCGGCTATGTTTGATCCCCCTCCCCCACTCTGCCATTCCCTACCAATGTCGGCCATCCACGATTTCCCTACTTCATTCTCTTGAATTCTGTATGGGAGTTTTTCTCAGAGTCTTCCCAATCTCCTTTATTTTCTCACACTCTCTCATTCTTTCCTACTGGATGTTCCCACTTCACACTCTGGCATTCCGCAGGGAGGGTTTTCTCTCTGCTATCCCTCACAGGTCTCCAGGGTTTTCTACATGCTATCCCTCCTATGTGTGAGAATGTTTCCTCCATGCCATCTCACCCAGGTCCCCACCAGGATGCCAGACTATCCCTC
>NQII01000441.1:436912-447301 GCA_002778355.1 Clitarchus hookeri
TATATATATATATATATATATATATATATATATATATATATATATATATATATACATACATACATATACACACATACAAATAAACACACTTCAAACTTTCAGATTTTATCTTAGTATGGTCTGCTGTAGCCATGAGTGATCACTTACCCCTCTATCCGGCCCATTTATTAAGAAGTCAATTACTATAAGAAAGACCTTTCATTAATGACTTACGTACGACTGCTAAGTGAAGAAAATAAGACGCTCAACTCATAAGTGTTGAATGAAACCATGTATTGTAATTTTGAACTATGTCCAGTCAAGAATGTTTCAACCAAAATCGCTGGCGTCATAAAAAGGAAGTGAAACAACTTCTCGTACCGCCAACTCTAGCCGTACACCCCAGAAAGAGTGACGGTGCTGATCAGAGATACGTTGGAACGCCGTTCGCCAATCAGCGCCTGGCGACCAAACACGCCTGAATGCGGCCCAGCCAATCAGCGCCTGGCGACCTACACGCCTGAAGGCGGCCCAGCCAATCAGCGCCCGGTGACCTACACGCCTGAAGGTGGCCCAACCAATCAGCACCTGGCTACCTACACGCCTGAAGGCGGCCCAGCCAATCAGCGCCCGGCGACCTACACGCCTGAGGCGGCCCAGCCAATCAGCGCCCGGCGACCTAAACGCCTGAAGGCGGCCCAGCCAACAGGGAAACTTCCGCAGCAATCAGACACAATGCCCGTTCCCGGAGCCTCACGCAGCCAATCATAGATTGAGTATACGCCAACATCAAAAGAATAGCCATCCCATTTCGTATCTGTGTACTTACTTACTCTGTGACTAACGTACAATAGAAACAAAAATGCAAATGTGCATGTGGTTGGAGTTTGACTTGTCATCTAATGAATGTGTGAGATTTCTGGGTCCCTGCTAATTATATTTGTGTTAACAAGTGGACAAATAACAGTTCAAAAGCAAAGTGCAACAGCCAATGAAACGGCCTCATCTTCACACGCATGTAGACGGTTATTTTCCAGCCTGCTGCAAGCGATAGTTTTTCCTTCATAATTTTGCAGAGTGCTGCAAGTGTTGAACAGTTTATGGAATTTCATCCAAAACTTTCTAGGTAAATTACAACGCTTTAAAACCACACGTAACTGACTTTGCGAAGGTGAGTTACCGTTGAGTAAAATTGGGGACAAACTCTGATGGAAACCCATTAAACTCCTAGATTGATAGTTGCCCCGCTAAAGCGAGCAAGATGTATTCGCCTTTCTCGGTCGTATTATGATGCAACAGGGTCTCGTTAAAGCCAACATAACTATGCCCTACTTAATGTATAAATATATCTAAGAACAATAAAAGTTTACTAAACTTAAGTGTCGGCAACCAGTACGAAATAGAGTTCCTCTTGCCGAAGATGTTTTCTGTGTGTGCAGCTTAGACCATAAAAACTTCTTCCTCTCCAAAGTCTATTGTACAAGACATTGTAAATGAAAGAGATAATGAAAATCAGAAATTATCGTTACATGTGGCAACAGTTTGCTCTACTCAAATGTAAGTATACATAAAAACAGATAATTGTTTTAATATCTATATTATTTAATGGGTACATTCGAACTGTCCAGGATTAATAAAGAAGTAAAATAAATCTTCCCAGCAATTTTATGATAAAATATAGGTACATACATTATAAATACTCTTGAATACACCATAATGTAAATGTTTGAAACCGAGAGAGCTGCAGTCCAATTATAGCAACTAATATTCCTAATTTAAAGAAAACGCAAATTTTTCTGAATGGCATGTATGCAAAATCAAAAACATCGTTCTGTTATTTCTATCTTACTAAGTTCTGCATAAATATATACAGTAAATAACCACATCACATATATATTTATCTGGAAGTTTATTTTTTGAGTATAGAGAATTCGTGATGTCTAATGTCAGTTTCTGCGCAGAGTTTCTGCGCAGAGTTTCCCTGGTGCGGTGAACTGGGGACTGTTCGTGAAAAACAGTACACACCTGAAAACTGGAAACAAAATGCAGATTTACTTCCGACGAAGTAGAACGACAGGGAACACGAAGTTGCGAATTTCGCATGACGCTTTGTTTTGCAAACTTATAATGACACACCTGAAAGTTAGTTCTCTGCCACCATTGCTGTTTATAATGAAGGTTTTCAAAGGGTTCAATCTCTCCCTTGTCGACTCAAGTCATGTTTATTTTCACCTTTTCGTCACGAATGTCCGACATTGCTGGGAAAGAAGGCTTACTCTTTGACGCAATTCTTCACTTTGTAAATCTCTGTTTCTTTATTGATATTTCTGAGACAGTATTTCATGTTTAATTCAACAATTTCAGTATTCATTCTATGCTAGGGGTTCATCCTTCAAATACTTGGTACAATTTTTTTCGATTCAGAACTTTTAAATTGGTCACATTCTGTTAAGTTATTCTTGTATTAGATCATTGGTAATCTAAGTCAATTGAGTTTAAATTATTTTTAACATCGCTAATGTGCTTACACGGCAGTTAATATTTAAGTGAAAGGAAAGTGTTCTTAATTGTGGTACTGAAAATACATTCAAAAAAATAAATAAATAATAAATAATCTGGATTACAACGTTGCATTTTGGTAGTAGAAATAACTCTTAATTTTCTTCCCAATAACTAGGGGCAGTGATATTTCGCGAAAATATTTCGAGACAAGATACAGTCCAAAGCACTGTAGAGTCGTCCAGCTTCTTTGATTGGCTAAAAAAATGTTGTGACCCGTGTTAACCGTCTGCGCACGAATCACGAAGGTTCAGTGTCGGAGTTACTTAGTCCTGAGTGGCTTGGTCAGAGACGGACACGGCACCAGCAGCCAATGGGGGTATAACAACAGCTGAGGTGTGTATATAGTATTGAAGTCTACTGTGTGCTCCGATTTTTACGCGAAAAGTCACTGGCCCTACCTATAACTCTAAATACATACAGTGGAGGTTTCTGGAACACTAGTTTCCCGCGTGTATTATTTCCGGTTCATAATGTACAAACTCTCCTCGTTATAAGACGTAGAAACAGAGATGTATTGTACAGTTTATAATCTTGATTGCTCGGTCGATATCCCTGGAAAGCCAGAGGAAAAGCATATCCACTCCGTGCACACAAATAAGCGATCATAACTTAGCTCCCTCCCTATACTCCACATCTGCTTCAGTAAATATATCTTTGGACCCACAAAATAACATCTACATCTTGCCTTCTTTGATTTACCTTACTTTCAGTTTATTTTAATCCGTGATATTTTAATAAATAAGTTGCTAAAGATCAGCGGTGCTGTGAAATGAAATGCATGAAAGGATTTGGTTGAGAATCCTATAGTGAATAAATAGGTTAGGGGAAAGGGAATTAAATATGTTTCACTACTTAAAATAAAATAATGTCTTCTTAAACAAAAGGAGAAGTGCAAAATGAACATAAAAATTTCTTCTCAAATACAGGCAATTATTTTCTCCACAGAATATTTACAGGATAGGAAAATTGAGTACCACACTAAGAATACAAATAATACATAAATAGACGTACACTCTAATAAGAAAATGATGTTTTCGAAAAGGAAATTCAGTTACAGGAAATAAACTTAAGTGAAAGTTTCAGCTGAGCTTTTGAGCAAACCACAAAATTATAGCGATTATTTCTTATCATATTTTCCTTGGAAAGAAATGCAATTGTGCGAGTGTCTGTTTGGGATGTACGTCACCACTTAACAATATTTATATCACCGAATTTATAGCAAAAATATTCTGTAGCAATATGATGGCACAAGCAACTATTACGACACGACTTTTTGTAAAAGCAAAGCGTTTATCTAATTTTTTTAAGTTCCTCAGTACACGGTCGTGTGTGTATATATATATTTATATAAAAATATATATAAATCCACGATGTATCGAATCACGTGTCTAATTGTAATGTTAATAGTGATATAGTGTGCGGTGATGTCAGTTGTATGTGGGACTCCATCTCCGTAGTAGTGCAGGGACTGGAATTTGCCGGCGAGTTTTCTCGGGGTACTCCCGTTTCCCCCGCCCTTGCATTCCAGCGCTGTTCCATTCTAGGGCCTCTTTTCTGTCATGCCCGGGGATGACGGTCACCTACGGGTCCCAGCTGGAAAGACCGTCACTCAGAGGGTGTTGCCTTGCCCTGGGTGCACTCCTCACACACCATTATTATTATTATTATTATTATTATTATTCACGGGTATGGTTTGTTCCACTCAGATTGAGAAGCTCAATGCTTTCAGTTTGGCAACTAGGGATTTGCACTGCCAAGTGGCACTGGTATCGCGTGTCTACTGGAATTTGGTTGTGTATTTAAGTAAATGGGACAGTTTCAATATTCATAAAATAAATACAATTGTGCTAAATATTCAGGTTTGTATTGTGTTCGGATCTACACAAAAAATTAAACGTTTTTCTTCGCACTAGAAAGTTAATGTAACGAAATGTATTCACACGTTCTTCAATATTCTGTTGTAAACTGGATCCAACAGAACGTTGGCCTGCACAATTAGGTACTCTATTTAAGTATGACAATTGAATCGAAAAAAAAAATAGCGAAATGGTTGGAAATATCAAAATATCAATTTTTCGGGCATTCATGCGCAGTCTCTGTAACGGAAATGAGAAAAGTACAAAGTTACTTTAGATGTTGGCTATGTTTATTTCGCACTTATACTTGTAACGGTTTTTTATTGAAATAAGCTTGCGTATGATTGCTCAAAGCCGAACACAGTAGTATTTTTAATGTTTTCTTTCGTAAACGCAGTCGAAGGGTGTGAATAATAGTTACGAACTAAAGTCACCGCTTAATATTTTGGCTGGAGCAGGTATATACAACAACTCCAGCGGAAAACATACTTTTTCACACCGAAAATATATAAATTCTTCACTAACCGCTAGCATATAAGTGACCTCTTTGGGACATAAACGCACTTTGCGGCAGAAATTTTCCCCATGCCGAACTCTCCCATAAGAAATGTCATTTTGTTCCTAACCTGAGTAGAGTAAACCATTGGACGTGCCACCGTGTCGAGAGCGAACCACAGACTGAAGATGAGGTAGACTGCTTTTTTTTTTTCTTCCCCTTCTGCGCACGTAACCGACATTGACCTACCCCAAAAGAACACAACTGTCAAAGTAACGTGGTCCATAGCAATGAACATGTTTGTTTATTTCTCAATGTTTAAATTACAAGCACTATTATATTAACAAAATACTTTTACGAATGTGAATGTAATAAAACTGCATTTTAAATTGGTTAGAGGAAGGCACTTGTTTACTAAACAGTATTCTAACCTCAAATCCAGTCCACGCCGGTTTTTGCTAGTCGTGCTGGCAGAGAAGTTCCACGCTGGGACGCAGAGACTGGCCGTGCACAGCCAGCGAGATCACTCTACTTCTTCTTTACTCTATGGAGCGTACCGCCAGTTCACGGATTCTCGCAAAACTAGTAGGGCTAGCACCAGGAACAACTACCGCTGCGTACCAAGTATCGACGGTAGGAATCGCCGTCGGCTAGCTCGGTTTGCAACGCCAGTAACTGCTAACTTCATAAAGCAACGGCAGCGAACATCACTTTTACCAATGAGTTGTTCCATATCAAAGGTGTGATCATCTGCACATCCAGATATAACGTTATTATACCGAATAGTTATCTGTCTGTTTGTCAAACTCGTTCACGTATTCTATAACCGACAGGCGTTTTTAAAGCCCTCCGGTATTTCGGGAAAGTATTTTTGGTTTTCATCGCATGCTCCTTACTTAGAAAAATAACGAATCTGAAAAAAAAAAAAAATGTTTTAATATCTAGGGAATATAAGTATATGATTTCCAATGTGGCACACTGATATCGTGTTGAAAGTGTTAACGAGACCTTCTGCCTGTGTAGGGCCCAGGTCTCATTTCGGTGGAACATTGAACAATTGCCTAACGGCTTTGAAAGCTCCCGACCCGCTCGTAGGGGCAGCGGAATCAAAGACGAAATTAAACGCAGTTTCCACGCATACTCTGTGTGCGCTGCGTTAACGAAGTAGTTTATTGCCGCCAGCCAATTTTCCCACGCTTTTGACACACGCGTACGTGTTCTAACGGTCTAATTAATGACGATGAGGCTAACACTTACCTCGCCTGTCAGGCGTTTATAATATTAAAGTTGTCGTTAATATTGAATGATAAGTTAAGAGTAGATTTTGCAAATCGTTCCATTACGTATAGCTGTTATGTCTGTTCAAGTAACAAATGAATGTTACATGCAGGGCGTTCAGTGTATCATTTCTTCTCATACCTGGCACGTAAAGACAAATAAATTAAATGGAATGAAGAATATATTATTGAATCTCTTGTATTCTTATCGAAATAGCTGAAGAGATGTCAAGAGTCTCTCTTTCTCAAAGAAAGTTTCGCCTCACATCAGTCTACTCCTATATTAATTTACTTTCTGTTCGACGTGCATACCAAACTTCCTTATTTACTTTAAGCTTTAAAGGCTCAAGGAACAAGATGAAACTTCCACAAAAGCAAAGAAACAACCAACGGAACTCTTGTTCATCTTCAGTAACAATTTTTTTTTTTTTTTACTTTATTTTGAATGTTGAGAAAATGCCCACCCATTTTCCTCGGCCTGTCACATCTTCGGCTAAGAAAATGTGTACACCTGTTATCCGATCCGAATAAAGAAATGTCTTCCCAGTTCATGTGTATTCATAACTGACTTCCGAGTATGAAAAATAAACAAATTTGGTTTTTCTCTTGTTAAATATATTTAAGATATGAGCTCTTTTAATTTTGTAAATTTCAAAAAAGGAAACTGAATTTAAATCCATAACCTCAATTATGAAAGACGAACATAATTTAAAAAAAATGATTTCACGTGGGAAGAAAACCCACACAAAATTTCCCTAAAATATGAATAAAATTAATAACGGAATTAGCGCTCGGGCTTTGAGCTTTATTGCTTTGAAAAAAAAAACAATTTTAATAGTTCTGACAAAATTGAATTGGCAGCAAAAGTTTAAACTTTATGTATATTATTTTGTATAATTCTATGTATCCTGTTCATATGACGTGTGCTTGTTGGCGGTATTAAAGGTCACATAAAAATAAATCATTTGTTTTTTTTTTTTAAACAATGTATGAATAGCAAACACATGACTGTTTCGTAAATTGTGTTTCTTTTCCTCTCACCTAATATATTTTTTCTCTCATTATCTCTTTCTCTTTCGTTTGCAGCCAGCCAGCAGTAATTTACTTTTTAAAAATGATTATAATACGCCAAATAGACATAAAGGCAAGGTAGCCAAAACTAAATCCTAGACTTCGTTAACCCCTAGGACATTTGTCATGTTAAATTGCTATATTTAAGCCTGATCTACGATGGCAGTCGCAAGTGGTCGTCGCAGGTCGTAGAGAAGTCGTAGAGGCGTAGAGCTCAGTCGTACAACTTGGGAGAAATACGAGGCCTACGATTACGACTGCCACGACTGACCAATCAGCATCGACCAACCAATCTTTCAAGTGGAGCTGATTATGAGTATTTTGGGGAAAAAAAACTAGTCAGGAACCCTTTTTACGAAAACCGGGTTACCTGTATACAGATTATTATCAATATAATGGAAATACCTGAACGAGCATGGTTTGTGCAGCTCGCGTCGGACTCTACCCAATCCCTAATTGTGTTATGACGTCACTTGGGCCGCGTAAGCTTCACGGTTCTTTGTGACAATGCTCTTCAATGTC
Source organism: Clitarchus hookeri (assembly GCA_002778355.1). Taxonomy (NCBI): domain Eukaryota; kingdom Metazoa; phylum Arthropoda; class Insecta; order Phasmatodea; family Phasmatidae; genus Clitarchus; species Clitarchus hookeri. The sequence goes on from NQII01000441.1 coordinate 444,676, forward strand.
CGGCGATGCCGATCACTGAGGATTGGTTTTCGTCCACTGTTACTCTACGGTGTTGATGCCTTGCAACGAGTTTTTCATGACGTCATCACATTGAACATTGTTGCCCTAGATACACTTAACACTTGCTCGAACTATCCGTTTGAAAGTCAGAGAAGTGCTCCATTTTGCGTCACCTACGACTGGTCGATTGCACGCACGAATACGTACTACAACCGCCCAGTGAATCAGTGATATCAATAAGTGAAATAACATTCACTGAAGCTACTGCTGACTGGCGAATCAAGCAAATTAACTAGTAATAAGTAACTAGTAGGAGTGCAATTCTCGACATTCGCTGCAATAACAAACGACAGTCGCAGCGCACGAATGACCAGTCTTACAACCTCACAAAGATGCTGTGTCCCAGAACACACGCGTTTCCATTATTTCGATAACCATCCGTATAAATGAAGGTATTTATAACAGTCTTGTTATGGTGTGATCAGGCCTTAGCAGAACGGCTTGCCTGATCACACCTTCAAACATTAAACCTGGAAACGAGCGGGATTACAACGCCACCATTTGGTCGTCTATCCTTGCGAAAGAAGACAGTTGCAGAAATCCCCTCCACCGGTCACTGAGCGGGGCCGCAGAACCACGCGCTTGATATAGGCCGGCGTAACACCCGGAACGAGCGTCTGTCTTTCGTCTTTAGTCCTTTGGGCGACCCGACCAGCGAAGCAGACCAGGAAGATGGGTGTGTCCGGCCGGCGTTAACCGTCTCGCAGAATCAGCCTCCGGCTACAACAAGGTGATGCCTTCCCAGTTAGGTTTAAATAAAATGGCGTGAATCATAAAGTAATAATAAACATCATCTTGGTGTTCAATTTAAAGCTCCCCCGATCAATAGTCATTTAAATAGCAACTGTGCAATCTTCATGTAATAAAACCTCATCAGATACTGTTGTGCTCTACCGAATCATGAATCATTATTGAGCTACGTCCCTAAATGCTTTCAAATAGGAATTAGCTGAAAAGTTAGTTCGTAGGGTCGGGCGATGCGCTACAATTAATCAAAGACACAGAACGGACTGGTAGCAGATGCGCGACGGGTAGTGACGTCTGATGTCGCGCTTCTCACGGCACTTCTCGAAGCATCCCGAGGGAGAGGGTCGGAAGGGAAGGAAAGTGCGGCGGTAAGGAAATGTGTCAACATCCCAGAGGAGCGTGGTTGCCGTGTAGCTTAGTGCGCGCCGAGACAGGTAATCGGCTTGCACCCCAATAAGCCCCTCCTCCCAGGTACGCCACTCGCAGGACGTCGACTTTAATATCCGAGAGAGCTTTGTTCGGCGACTGCTCCGGCGCTCTCAGACAGGCGTCGCGACGCTTCTCCTCTACGCCTCCCTTCCCTGCGGTTTCCTCTCTCGCGTCTTGTAATCGAACCTACGTTTCTCACACTTCTTCACGAGGTAACAATTACCGCGTGTTTCTCCAAACGGAATTTGTACAACTACTGACCCCGCAAAAAACTATTTTACCGGAATGTTTAATTTATTTACCTAATAAATAAACCTTCCTGGTATTGGAAAACTTTATTACTTTTTTTAAACACTGGCATCGACAGTATTGTTATAAACGATATTGTTGTTATTTTTCGTATAAAGACTTTTTTTTGGGTTGATATAATGTCAGCTCATCCCGTCACGAAAATACGAGAGTGTAATACCGTAATTAGAATTTCGTTGCGCCACTAGAAAGAATCTTTTAGTACCACCTGGTAAAGAAATAGCAAACTTTATGTCACGAGATTTAATTTAAGTTATAAAATATCAAGCTTCATAGCTCCCAGTTCCTTAAATTAAAATTCGCCAAAACAAAAACCTTGAGTGGTGCAAATTAACTTTGTAGTTGCAAAGTAAACTCAGGTAGTCGGGGTGGTGGTATTAGCGTTTAGACTGCTCGCCTTCTACCAAGGCGAACCGGGTTGAATCCTCGGCTGGGTCACTCCTGGATTTTTGAAAGTGTGCTCCGGAAAGGGGGGGGGGGATGACCCCTCCGGGAATCTAGCCTCGTTCGCCCTGATGGGAGTGGGCGTTCTAGCCGTTGCTCAACCGCCGCTCCGATATAACGAAGAATTTTAGAAAGTTTTTCTTAGTACTTTCCCCCTCGCGTCACGTGACCCGGGGTCTACACTCGCGTCGCCTCGTCAAGAGGGCGGCGGTGCTTTATTCGCGCCTCCTGCGCGGGTTGTGACGAGCTGCCGGATCGATACGCGATAGGCCCGCGCGTGGAAAGCGTGGAAGAGGATTGGCGTGTTCCGTTACTCCCTCGATCTCCTGTCTACCGCGTCTCGCACGGATCCCTCCCCCCCTCAGAAGTGTTATTTCTGGTCCAGCTGGGTTTTATTTTTTTCGTTTCCGTCACGAATCGTGCTTCGAGCGAGGCGGTAAAAGCTTCTGTCGGAGGTGTAAAAGAGGAGAGCGTTCCCCCTCTTTTGTTTCTCTATTCTACCGAGCCGGAGACCGAAGGCAACTCCCGAATTTCCCCGCGTGATCAGTGCACTGCGAGAACAGCCAACGAAATACTTGTTCCTATAGGGCAGAAATATATATATATATATATATATATATATATATATATATATATA
>NQII01000441.1:451819-463723 GCA_002778355.1 Clitarchus hookeri
CCAACAAATTATTTTGTTCAGAGAACAACAAAATTAATTTTGCTCATCTAACAAAATACAGACTCGAATGAACGAAACCTCTGTTGGCCCAAAATAAAGTAGACCATCAACAAAAAAATTTGGTCGGAACAACTTTGTATATTTGCTTGGCCATTCATTTAATTGTCTTCGTTCGAAAATACAGTTCGAGAGTTTGTTTGTGTTCTTGTTGCAATTAGGTAGGTAACATAGTGTATATGTGAATTAATTAAATCTTAATAATGGTGTAAACACCTTAATAAAACAAGCTGAACAGGAAAGTAAAAATGAATGCTGTAAAACGTGAAATATTTATTTGCGCATGTTGTCCAGTATTAAAAACGGAATATACTGGAAATCATTCCGACTTCGTTCGTAGTCCGTTCAGCTGACGTTGCCACGGCATAGAGCTAGGGCACATGTTGTCTGCGTTATCTAGGTCAGGCCGTCAAACTTTTTATTTTGTACGCGCTCGCTACTTTGTCCCTCGCTAGCGAGTGGAAGTGAAGGACAGAGCAGTTATACGATAGCGGCGGTGAGTCACAATGGGAGGTTCTGAATGACGGGAGAGCGATCATATCAGCGTTTGAAGCTGCAAGAATATGCCGCAGTGCATTCCTCCGTCTGGGACCGCGATGAACCTTTTGTGACTCGCGCGCTGCTGGCCTTCAGCAGATCGCGCTTCTGCGTTTATCAGAAGAATGTTCTTAATTACTGACCTCGTTTCTCTCGGCGTGAGATCGTAAGTCGCATTAGGCGCCACACCTGATTTTCCATAACAAGTTATCTCACAAAGTTGGTAGCTGTGATCCAGGATAACAATGTACGTATTTCACAAAGAACGAGACCATTTCCACGGAAAACGCCCGAAATTGTATATTACGTTTCAGGAAGAAACAGCGATATTTCGTGGGAGAACTTGACTGATTGCAAGCTTTCAATATAATATATGCCTACACTGTGGAGAGTGAACTGTCTCCTACTTATTTTCTGAAAAATTGCTTCCGTGTTAGGAATTGCATTTATATATATATATATGAGCCAGTATAGGCTACTAGAGGGTGGGTCTTGTCAGATTGTTCCTATTCTATTCCACGTATTATCATCCCAAATGCCCCAAGTAATTTTTTCTCGATGGTCGTGTAATATGCAATTTCGGGATTTTTGTTTTGTAATTATTCAGTTTTCCTTTAATTACATTTTAAAATTTAATTTAATTTCGCGTGTTCGAAGAGTTTATACCGGCTGTCTTCCTATCGTCATGAAGAGCTGTAAGTTTCATAAAATATGTTTCTGATTTAATCCAACCGTTTCTAATTGAGAACATTTTGCGAACTCAATTCATATGCTGCATTTTAGCTGGATGGAATTTAATACAAGAGGATCCCTTTTTAAATATTTAAGGGAAATCATACAGAACTACTCTTTTGAGTTTATTCTTTCATTTCCGAATGTTACAATTAAAATAAAACAAGTCATATAACTTTTACTATTTTATTCCATTGCATGAATTTGCGGGCTCGTGGTAGTTTTCCAAAATTAGTATAATCAAAACACGTCTGGCTGCTAATCGGATTATCGGCTCTCTTCTGGAAAATTGTATTCGTATGCAAACGGTTTAGCTGCAGTATCAAAAACTCATGACCAAATAATAACGTTATAAATATAATAAAGTGTTGTGGAAAATATGTCGGATCAGAATATTTTGTTTCTTTAAATTTTTTTTTCGTAATGGGCAGAGACGTGAAAAATTCGCGAGTTCAGAGACCTGCAGGTTAGAATTCACAGTCATATGTTCAAACAATCAGATATCAACGTCTCATTGGTTGTTTGCTGCGAGGCTGGAGGGCATTGCTTGGGTATGTGTTTAGTTGAAAGCTTGTTATTAACCCAGAGATTTAAAGGACGTATCAAATAACGTGTGAACCAATCGCAGAAGTTACACTACGTACACGCTCATGGTTTATAGCTTGTCCCGAAATGAATCCGCGAATTTTTCAGGTCTCTAGTAATAAATAGGTTATGTTGGTAGTCGGGAGTGTATTGGAGATTTTTGATATCCACCTCGGAAAAAAAAATTGTCTGCCCATAAATGCACGCATTTAAATATTACATCTGAATATTTTCGCAGCGAACTGAGTAAATGTCATTATGTCTGAACGTTTTGATTGTAAGTGCACCAATCGAAACTTGCGGCAGCGAAAATTGTTTTCTTCTTATTTGTTACTTGTTATAGTTAGTAGCAGGATCGCCACTGCCGTGGTTATGTCTTTACTAACATTGCTGTTTGACACGGACGGCGGGTGAACTGCAGTCATCAGGCAAATAACGCCATTTATTTTATTTTATGGCGGAAGAATACATACTTGGCAAAAAAATTATCAAAACTAGGCAATGCTTTTAAACATGTATGTACGTACACCTGACATGCGAAGTTAACATAATGTACTCTTCGAGAGTTATGTTAGCACTTTATATACACTGATATTGTGAGGTGTAAGTATATTGGTGAGTGGAACTGTATTATTAATACCCTAACTTTACTCTTAAGATATATATTGTTTTAAGTGCAGCTCTGTTTCACATCCTTTGGAAAACAGTATTCTAGTACCTATGAAAATTTGATATTTACTTATCGCTCTTTAAAGTTTTGATGATACTTCAAGTTATAAACCGGCCAAGAGCTAATCATGTGTTTAAAAAAAGTGAAAATAAATACATAATTATTATCCCCATTGATTAGATAGGCGGTGTCGCCTTTTTTTTCGAATGCTGCTTTATTTTAGTATCGATACTTGTAGTGAAAAATGTCGTCAACCTTACCCATTCTGTGGCCGTGTACACGACCGTATGAGTGATACTTATAACCAGTGCTGTACACATCAAGGCGTGAATTTCCAGTATTCTGAGAGTTTTCCTTGTAGCTGATCTTATTTGTGGAATTGTTCAGTATAGTATGGTATCCTAAAAATATAACGTTACACACAATATTTCGACCGTTCCTTCTCAACAGTACAATTACTGGTTTACAATTAAGCATATTCATCAAGTTTTCCTTTGGATAAGAGGGAATATATCCTTTTACACAATAAATGAGTACCGTGTTTTTTCGCACTGTCTCGTTTTATATAAGTGATTATTTTTAAGTGAACAATATGTAAAACCAAACATTAACATCAACACGGGCTTCCTTTGGTCAAAAGTAAATAACGGTGGAAATAATTAACCAGAGAACAGAAGTAATTTTTTAAAAATCATAATTAAATTGTGAAGTTTTGCTACTGGCTGAAGCCCGTTATCCAAGAAGGCCAGTGCACGTATGGCATCGTACTCTAATGCTGTTGTTGGTAATCTAGACGTTCAGTAATCAAGTCGGATCTGAACGACAGTAACAGTTGTTGCAGGAAAAAAATTTAGGAACCGTCTCTCAGAAAATTTTAATCTTATTCTGATAACCGTAATCATAACTCGTATTTACTTATCGTGACTGCATGAGCATATCGTCTTTTATTACACGTAGTGTTGAGGTATATAAATGCAGAATATAAAGGCATATTTTTTATCTTTAACCAACATTTGATAAACGTTGGGTAATTTTGGTAGAAAAATTGAAATGCTCAGTAATTAGTGCAATTCTAAATGCGTAACTCCCGCTAAATGAACGATGTTGGTATTGAGTTGTGTTTAGTAAAATGCATCAGTGTAAAAAAACGTAATTTGTTACGGAACGTAATACCATGCCAGTGTCTCGTCGTACTATTGGGAGAAAGAATTGGCAACAACTGTAAAAAAAATTTTCAAGGGTGAAATAAATAGTGAACAACGTAGAAGAAATAGTTAAGTTATCTAACTCCTTGAACTCTCGCCCTTAATCCCTAAATATTTATGGCCCTGTTATGTCCACGTTGTTGTTGCAGCCCCTTAAATGACGAGATCGTCTGCAGCTTACGTATAATCCGTCCCCTTTGTGAGGTTTTTTTTTCTCCTCAAGACGCCGTGAAAGCTGGGGATTGTTTGACGAAGACAGAAGGGGAGATGCTCCTCCGAGTCAGGCGACGTCTTCGTCGCTCTGTATCCCTCCGAGCCACGGGCCAGTAATCTCTCGCCTCTGGTAATAGCTTCGACTGCTGTTTGCGATATACGCCCTTAATCCCCCCGGACAGCTTCTCTCCGCACCAGATCCTTTCTTGTTTGCCAGTCGGAGACGAGAAAAAAGAAAAGCCCTTTAGGCTAGCTCAGTCGGCCGTCATGCTCGTTAAGATACTGGATGCTAAACAGAACTGTGGTGATTTACAGGAATTTAAAAGCCAACGTGGGGAGGATGAAAGGACAAGCCTTTTAACAGTATTTACAACCATAGTTTTTAGTGAGTGCGGTAAATTACTGTACAGATTTAGATTTTTCTTTGAGGCTGAATGAAATGTCAGAAAAGAACGTGGCTAGGAGACAGAATGAGTATCTGTACAGAAGTGAAAAAGACTTGGAGGAACTTTTAATGATGGCGTACCCGTTCTCTGATTGGCTGTGCGAGGTTATGGGAAGGGGCCCTGTGTTACCACCGTCCCTAGCGACAACGAGGCCATTTGCCTTTATCGAGGCCCTTCCCTTCCGAACTAGTTAATACCCCCTTCCCACAAACGCAATGAAGACCTTTCGAAAAAAAATAATCTCGCATGACATACGTATGACAAAAAGGGAAACTTGATTCAACAATTGACTAAATGGTTAAATATATTTAAGTTTTACATATTGAGTATGACCTACGGACAATATGTGCCGCCCTTGAGTGCCCGCGCATCGCACATAATATTTTATCGATAAAATATTTTACATTTAAAAATAAATATATTTAAATATAAACATTTTATCGCGAAATATATTAGTAACAACATTATAAATGCTAAATAAATATTCAAATATATTTTATTACATAAATTTCTTTCCCAGTGCAGCCGCACCTCTCGCACGCCCCTGCCTCGTGTCTGATTGGCTACCACGTGTATCGGGAGGTTCCCTATTGGCTGGGCTGCCGGCTTGCGAGTAACTTGCCAGGCGCTGATTGGCGAACGACGTTCCGCCATGTTGCTAGCCGGTGACGCCATTTTGCTTCGGTGTGAGTCTGGAGTTCGGGGTATAGAACAGACGTGTTGCTTTGTATCCCCAAATTTCGTGTGGCTCTTGTCATATTGCAGGGCCGACAAAAAAAAGATGTGTTTCGTTTTGTTGTGGTTGGCAGGAGCTGTTTTCGAGGCCGTGGTGCATAGTCTCAAAAACACACGATGCCTTCCCACGCGTGAGAAATTGACGCTCTTTTCTCACGTGTACAGACTTGAACATAAATACTGGCGCCTACTGAGGGACGTGTTGGTGTGTGCGAGACAAAACTCCGTGAAGCGCTACGGCAGACGACGGTCGGCGCACTGCCTCGGCGTGCAAAGTTTGTGAACTCGCGTGCAACGCTGCCGTCGTTCCGCTGAAACTACGGGACTTTAAGCGGCGACCCTGTCAGCTGTTGGACGCGAGACTGAAGCAAAGTCCAGTGGACTCCTCTATCGTAGTTTCACATGAATCCGGGCTTGTGCATTCCGAGAAAGAGCAGCCTGAAAAAAATCTGTTTTCTGCCATGTTGGACGACGTAATGTCCCCAATGTGCGTGACGTCAAAACACTACATACGACTAGTCTGAAGTGTGTTTTCTTTTCGTAGGAAGCATTTTGAGTACATATTTACTGGTTTCTAAAAAAAACGTGATCTAAAACACATTGCAGCGCAGTGGAAGTGGCAGATAAGTGGCCGCCGGAAACACACTTACTGCGCTGCCATACATATTGTTACGAACTATCTTTTCAGCTAGCTCGTATTTGAAAGTATTTAAGGACGTAGCTCAATAATGACTCATGGTTCGGTAGAGCACGACAGTATCTGATGACGTTTATTAATATTTAGATTATACAGTTGCTATTTAAATGACTATTGATCGGAGGAGCTTTAAATTGAATACCAGAATTATTATTTAATTACATTATTATTCACGCCATTTTAATTAAACCTAACTGGAAAGGCATCACCTTGTTGCAGCCGTAGGCTGATTCTGCGAGACAGTTGACGCCGGCCGGACACACCCATCTTCCTGGTCTGCTTCGCTGGTCGTGTCGCCCAAAGGACTAAATATGAAAGACGCTGTTCCGGGTGTTACGCCGGCCTATATCAAGCGCGTGGTTCTGCGGCCCCGCTCAGTGACCGGTGGAGGGGATTTCTGCAACTGTCTTCTTTCGCAAGGGTCGACGACCAAATGGTGGCGTTGCAATCCCGCTAGTTTCCAGGTTTAATGTTTGAAGGTGTGATCAGGCAAGCCGTTCAGCTAAGGCCTGATCACACCATAACAATATACTGTGGCTGAAATGATTCCTTATGATTGATTCCTGCCATCCTGGGTTCATGAATAAATCGTCGCATACTATCAATACAGATACAATATTTTAAGGCCTGTTTAATGGAACGACATAACATTCGACCATCTATTATAACATTTTATGAAGTTGGTGTAGATTTTTGTTGTTGTTATCAACTTTACAGTAAGCATGCGTGTTAAAGTAGCATTGATTGTTGCTGAGTTTGTTTCATCCATTTTGTAACCATTCAATTATTAAAAATTTTATTTCCGTGCCCTTATTTAATTCGTATACAAGTAATTTATACTTTGAATTCAAGATATCAACATGTGCTGTATATACCTACATATGTTTTCAGCGTATACATATTAACCCCTTAAAACCTGCATTTATTTGCGGTGTATTTTAACCGATACAACATCCGTTCCGTTGTCAGAGCCAATAAGATGTAAACTATATGTTCGGCTGCAGTAATACGAACCAATTATGACCTAGACCAGCAGGATGGCTTGCGAATCATTTACCCACAGGTGAGATAATCGGTCGTTGAGCTTCGCAGAGTAAAGTATAGACCAAAAACTACCTACACGTGAGTAATTTGCACAATTTTGTACACTGGGGCTGAATGGGTTAAAGAAATAACTCAAGTCGAACTACTTTCGTACGCGCTGTTCACGCAAATCATGCATCTGCAAGATGCAATTTTTACTACCCGTCTGAAAAAGCTACATTTTTGGAGTCTGTAACATTTTTATGAATCAGAACTTGTAATTATCGTACCATAAAAAAATTCTCAAGGGAACGTTCGATAGAAGTTAGCATCGTCGGGGAAAGTTTTATGTTTGCTCGGATTCAACGTACTGCGCAAATGTCCGACAGATTTTTCTCGTTATTGGCTAGCACACATGTATGAAACTGCTGTTCCATTAAACAGGTTTTCAATGAGGAGCCTGACACTCTAGAGCAGAACGTCTGTGATTGGTCTGCAAATAACTTAACTGAGTCAAGAACTCGACAATCCGATCACGAAGGAACCAACCAACGAGAGCGCCATCGAAGGTGTGCTGGTTTAGAAACGCGATGTTCCAACGTACCTAGTGATATTGTTTCTTCCTCCAACACATAGCGCAGGCACTTTGTAAGAAATGCAGAGAAATAAAAAAAATACCAAACAAATGTTTAAACAAAATAAAGACTCATTTTCCGCAAAGTGAGTCAAGTGTATTGCTACGCGAGAGAGTTTAGGTATGCTACTGTCAGGTGGATGTCAGCACACACGGCGTTGATCGTATCGCGAGCTACATCCAAGATGAGCTGGCGTCGGATGCGTTCGAGGTCAAGGTCACGTAAGGCTTCCCGCCGGAAATATATCCCGGAGCGAGTTGCTTGAATAATTAACAGCTCTATACACTCCACTTGGACAATGAAGCACAGCGTAACTGCCATGCAATGGGCATCTCTGCTGTGGTTTTCCTGAACTTAACCTTCCCCCAGACATACCCCACAGTTGCATTGCGACATGAAAATGTGTTGCTGATTGTGGAGATATTTGTGGGCATTTTCAAAACGTTGCACGAATACATGCACGGTTTATGATTGGATGTGATTTTTAACTTCGTTGTTATTTAAAGTGTGTTCTATAACGATTTAGAAAACAACACGATGCTTGCTAGTGGACGGTTGAATATCTTGAGAAGAAAGAAGACACTGTAACACGTTTATCAAAGGTAAGCGACTTTCTGAAGTAGTTTGTTCCCGTGACCTCGAGATTGAAGCAGGTGCCAAGGTAAATCGTGAATATGTGCTCAGATTTGATATACAAGTTTCGTTCAGTTTAGTTCGTAAGGTTTGTAAACTGCTGTTTTCTTCCTGTAATGATGTCCCCTGCCACAGTTCGTTAAATTATAACTTATCGGGAACTTGAAAGAGGACATAGAATTGACACGTTTGAAGCTTTGTTTGTGAAATCCTAAGCAGACGTAAGTAATTTATTGACATAGATTTGTTGCAAATTATGAAAATATCATGTCAGGACTACAGGCATGAAGGCTGTTATTAACATTTTGACAGCAAATAGTTGATTATCCATTTCAACCTAAAAAAAAAGTGTGCAATATTGATTTATATGAGTAATTTGTAAAATATTTTAATTTAATTGCTGCATTATAGCAATGAACAGACTTACTAGCCATTACCCAATATATAATTTTTAACAAATTTAATAAAGAAACCTAAAATTGCTCATTACAACTATATATGTTTATATGTATAATTAACGTATGTTGTTGAAGAATATTTAATATTTATCGACACGCAAGAAGCTCCTGATACAAAGCTGCAGGGACCGAGGTATTCAGTGTGTGCGTAATACATGTTATAATGTTTACTTGCTCGTATTACACACCTGCTTCTATAAGCCGTCATTCCAAGGATACTTTAATAAAAATTACAATATTTCATACCTTGTCCGGTTTATGTTTATTTTCAGTAAATAAGTATAGGATTTGGCATCTTAAGAAACTTTTAAGACTGTTAGAAAATGTTTCGTTTTGGGGGATCAAATTGAAAATAATCGGATACGACGGAATATAGCCAAACACCCAAGTGTCTTCAGTTATAATGCACAGCGTGTTCAAATAAATGGTTGTTTACATTATGCAGATACTTTCGCTACTACCTGGGCACGGCCAGTTGACTGTTCATAATGTTAGCCTTTGATGTTTTCCAGACGTCTGCTAGAAGCTTTAAAAAAAAAACATAATTTTCTAGAAAATCCTAATTTCCAATACCCTTGGTATATTAAAAAAATATGGCAACTCTGGGCGGATGAACGGATTGAACAATTTCTGTTGCTGCAATTTCAGTTCGAGTCCAATTCTTTGAGGAACTGTTTGATAACCATTCAAGATTGGAAATTTCCCGCACAAGTTGCTTACACAGATCATTTACTCCAAACGACGATGCATCCATCTATTAACGTTAAGTTATTTTGCTTCGTTCTAATTAAAAAAAAAAATAATATGTTGATAGAATGCGAATATCAAAGAGGTATCACGAAGCGCAAGTCCGTGAGAACCTATTTCTCATTAAATCCCTCAAGAGCTCTTTTATGAAAGGCGGCAATTAAGTTGTTTCCTCTTTTATGAAGTTTTGCCGTACTTCGAACTTTTCAGTTTCGGAAATCTAAGACGAGAATGTAAACATCTATTATAATCCAACTTTGAGAACTTGACGTTACGCAATACTAAACCACTTGATATTTCCCGCATGATGGCGTCCGACGAGATACAGTTCACCGCTAAAATGCGTATGTTACAAGATCGTGAATAATTATATTATTTAAAATGTATACATTAATGTGTTATCCGGAATATAACAGTTCTCTCTGTAAAGAGAACAGGAGAATAAATCTTGTGAAGGTTTTCGAAAGTGTCCGGCAGTTGGCTGGCGTTGACATTGCATTTGATTATCGAGAGACGTAGGTAGCCCTCTTGACCCAGAAAGTATATGAAAGCCTTAAGCAAACAGCCTTGCTTGCACTATCAATGTTTGCATACTATTTAAAGCTCATTTCACGAGATTTAGGATCGTCATTCCAACGTTTTCCACACTTGACAGGTTTATTTATATCGATCGTGGACTCATGCCGATTTGCAAATACACGATATGTTAGAATGCACGAAACAGCTGCTTGGAGTGCTGAAATCATGCACTTTCACATGGAAAATATTTGTCTTGCCTTAAAAAACAATTTCCTGTGCATAACTTCTTTCGCTTGGAATGTGAACTCATGCCCTTCTTCAAATAAGTGATTCAATTGTGGATGTTGAACTCGAGATCATCAACTCTTTTTCCAACTCCACCCCAGGCCCCACCCAAAAATATTGGATACTTTCCTAGCAGAGAACGAGATATCTGCTAATGGTAAAAAAATTTGATCAAATTATATTTCAGATTATTGCCAAGCGATGACTAACCTGGCACGGGTATTTCTAATTATAATACTCAAGTGCACATACGCACTTTCTGTGTTTCTCACTGGGAAATACTTTTGAACGGAGGTTCTTTATTATAATGGACCGGAAAAATCCACGCGTTCTGTCAACTATAACTAGGAAGGCCAGTGACTTTTGGTGAAAAAATCTGAGCATACCGTAGACTTGAATACTCTGTGTACACCTCAGGCGTGGTTATAACTTCATTGGCTGCTGATGCCGTTACCGTATTTAACTGAGACACTCAGGATTCCGTAACTCCGACACTAGGTATTAGTGATTCGTGCTCAAACAGTTAACACGGCCAGAGTTAGCGGAACAAGTGACTGTTTCACCTCTGTATTATTTTGTCCTCTGTAACCTTATCAAGGTTGAAACTGGCTACTCACTAAGGCGGCAGCAAATCAACAAACAGCTGGGGCTCTATTGTACACAGGACTGCGGAATACATCGGATACAAATAATTTTATTTGCGGAAATTTTTCAGTCCCTAGCCGTAAAGTAATATTGCACAGGCGTTTTCATAAGCCATTCTCTATGATTATCTCATTGGCTGTTGTCAGACTTCGTTTGTAGTCTAAAACGGGTTGCCCATCGTTGACTCAGTCTTCTGTTGCAGATTTATTGTGGATTCAGAGTTCTCGACGGCTCGCCAAACAAATTTGCGTTGCAGAGTACGTAAGAATACAGAGGTAAAACCGCCGGTTATTCCGTGATCTCCAGCTGCACGCGCCAGCAAAATGACGGCACCGGCCAGAAACATGCTGGTTCTTCAACCAGCGGCGGTGTACTTGTGTACTCGGTGTTGTGGTGTTCCTACACATGTAAAATAATACATAATTTACGCATAAAAATTATACTAGGTGTTGTTTTAGTTTTTTTTTACCTCTTTCCTAGGGATGCCCGATAGTCGCGAAGAAAAATGTACGTCCTTTCGTACTGCAAAACATTTTTTATGTTAGCTCCACTTTCGTGATTGGGTGGATTTAATTGTTCCGCGTCCTACGAATACGCACGCGAATCACAAACTTTCAGTTTTGGACTTAACTTATTCTGACTGGTCTAGTTAACAATGAGTAAGGCCAGTGACTTTTCGCGTAAAAATCAGAGCACACAGTAGACTTCAATACTATATACACACCTCAGCTGTTGTTGTACCTCCATTGGCTGCTGGTACCGTGTCCGTTTTTCACCAAACCACTCAGGACTAAGTAACTCCGACACTGAACCTTCATGATTCGCGCGCAAACGGTTAACACGGGCCAGATAATTTTCTAGCAAATCAAAGAAGCTGGACGATCCTACAGTGCTTTTGACTGTATCTTGTCTCGAAATCTTTTCGCGAAATACCACTGCTCCTAACAATGAGACTTTCCCCTCACAAAGTATCACCTGTGACCAGGCCGTAGCTGGAACGGCCTGCCTGATCACACCCTCAAACATCAATCTGCGACACGAGCCCTGATTGGCGAAATACCTTGCGAAAGGCAAGAGCAGAC
>NQII01000441.1:463760-526420 GCA_002778355.1 Clitarchus hookeri
GGTTCACCGGCCAGTAGACGGGGCCGAACACTTACACAACAAGCACGATACAGGACGGCGTCGTCGCTATGAGAGGTGCCTTTCGTCGTCAGGGCAGCGGACCAAGAGGACGTCTGGAGATGTGTGTCCGGCCGTCTCTAACCACCGCGCCGTCTGGATAGTCTACGACTACGTCGATAAGGCGGGGACTCTCCTATTAGGTTTTAATAGGAAGGTGGGGTAGTAATATATTTAATTATAATGATATATCGTCGTGTTTTGTTTTCATTTGTAGCTCCCTCCGCGCAGATCCAGTGATGTTTGTAATTAAATAGTTGTTATTTGATCTCAAATATTCAATAGACTGTTGTGCGTAACCTTACTATGATTTATAATTTGCTACGCCCTCTATAGACGCTATAGGTATGCTTGCCCCTTTCAAACTCACATTAATGAGGCCACGGTGGCTGAGCGGTTAGCCTGCTCGCCTCCCACCGAGGCGAACCGGGTTCAATCCCCGGCTGGGTCACTCCCGGATTTTCGCACGTGGGAATTCGTGCTGAACGATGCCGCTGGTCGGCGGGTTTTCTCGGGGATCTCCTGTTTACCCCGCCCTTTAATTCCGGCGCCGCTCCATACTCACCTCAATCACCCTCATCTGCTCTTAATGCCTCGCTTTTGAGAGCTGCCCAAATATCTTAACTTTTCACTCATACGCTTTAAGTTACGGTTTCAGGTTTTGAAAATAAAATATTTTATGATGCATTCTGTACTTGAGTCGACACAAAACTTGTTTAGTTGTCGCAGCCAATGAGCTGTATGTAGGTTATATGTTCGGATACAGTAGTATGAACCAATTATGGACTCGACCAGTAAGACAGTTTGCGAATCATTTACCCACAGGTGAGGTCATTGGTCATTGAGCTTCGCAGTGTGCAGTACACGACAAAAATTACCTGCACGTGTGTATTGTACACAATTGTGTACACTGGGTCTGAAAGGGTTGATAAAAAATTAATTATAGCAGCGGACATGTTTTCGCGAAAATCAGGTGTTCTTCGCCATCAAGGTCCTCAGTAATTATAGGTATCTGTGACAAGTGGCTGGTGAGGTCCTTACAGAAAGTAGCTGTATTGTTAGAGACCTGAAAAAAAATCGCGAGTTCAATGACCTGCAGGCTAGACTCTACAGTATTATGTACAGATATGACGATATCAACTGCACATTGGTTGTCTACTGTCACAGTGGAAGGCGACAATTGGATACCGTTCTCCAGGAGACGTCAAACACCGCGTGGACCAATCGCTAAAGTTATACGAAAGCACGTGTTTTGGATACTAGCTTGTCCCAAAATGAATCCGCGAATTCTTCAGGTTTCTACGCATTGTCCACGAGGAAGACGTCACATAAAGCGGAGGAAGTTTCCGTGGAGTTGGAAGGAAACGCAGAGACGTGCCAAGAACGCAGATCAGCAAGACTTCTCCCCCCGCGCGACCCACGTGGCAGGCAGGCCTTGGTGCTACGCACCAGAACTTTCCCCGACCACGGGCCGTCAGGACTTCCAATCTCTTGCAACCCCACACCGACCGGGCAGGACCTCGGCCGCCCCCGGAGAAAAGTTCCAGAAGTTCCGGCGTTTCCCGCGTTGTACTTTATGCGTGGGGAGGGGGGCGATCCTCTGATTGGCCGCGCGGCAAGTTGGACTGGCTGGCACGATGTCCTCGCCCTGACTTGGACGGCAGCCGCGGGGAACGAGGAACTCGGAACACCGTGCGAGGGCATAGCGCGCACCGGAAAAAAAACATGAAACTGCGGAAGCCTCGAAGTACGCGTGTTGTGACTGGACGATCTCTACCTTCACCCGCAGTAGTAGTTCCGCTCGCTGATGACGCAAGTTGGTTTCCCGCAGTTGCCGAGGCACGCTGTACAACGTGTCCCGCCGGCGTCGTAGACCAATAGAAATAATTTTTACGCGCTCCATCAAGCAAGTTATGAAAATGAATTCCCAATTATTTGCCAGAACAAAAATCTCCTCTTTTGCGACACCTGAACGAAAATTAATGTGTAAGCTGATGGTTTCAGTGTGTCATTTAAATGTCTATTTCTACTCTTGTCTTTAAGGGTGGTGGTCACCAAAAAATTTCATTGTTTTTATCCGTATTGTATAATTATTGTATCACTATCGAATAAAAAATTATTAGAGGTTGTTTGCTGCCACAGTGTATAGCAATCTCCTTTGTAATCGGGCTTCACAATATTCGGTTGCGCCACTGTAGCATGTTTTATTGCCGGCGCGGTACTAATACGGTGCGTATTTGTGAAACATTATTCAGACATTTTTTTTTAAGATGAATCACGTGTGAAAATTCAGAAAGTTCAGTAAGGGAAATGAAACTTATAAAATCCTCAGATTTTCAAACATATCTTAAAATAAATACAATAATAAATATGATTCTTAATAAAGTGTAAGTTGTTGTGGTTTCTAAAAGTCGTAACTATGCAAAATGTAATTAATGTATCAACATTAAAATTACTACGTAATGACTATAGACACCGTTTAGCCGACTCGTTAAATTGCACGTATCTGCAAGTTCATACACAGGTATAGGCTCTATTTGGTAAGCAGTTACACGCGCGGAAGTTTTATGTCCGACATTTCTGCTTACCGTCGATCCTGCCATGAGTGACGTACCGACGGCGTTCGAGCCAACACGGAAGCTGTGTTGATGTTCCGCAAATGAAGACGTCAGGCGTGTTATCCGACTGATAAGCGAACACGTACATTTCAGCGCCGATCGTATTTACTAGTCCCATTATCTACATCACGAAAATAAAAATAAAGCAAGAAATACTTTGTTACTTAATGCGGTCACGTACCTGCCGCATGAAACACGTTGCATCGTGCTTGGAAAACGTGTTTTTTTGACGAAACTATTAAACGTGCCCCCCAATAAGTTTACCTACGAAAAGAAAATACATTCCTGAAGAGGACGGAATTGTGCTTTCAATACATCACGCATATCGGAAAAGTTATTTTCATGCCCTCCGACATAGCTAGAAACGTATTTTTCATACGGCTTTATCTAGGGCCAGCGATTTTTCGCGACAAATCCCGAGAACACAGTAGACTTCAATAATATGCATACACCTCAGCCGTGGTTATAACTCCATTGGCTGCTGGCGCCGTTTTCGCAGTTAACCGAGCCACTCAGGATCGCGTAACTCCAATGGCAAACAACGACTCTGAGAGTAACGCAGTGGAAATGATGTTGAACCACCCATCCATCCCTATTATGGAGCTGCAGTAGTGCGAGTGAAGCTGAAGTACATAAACAAACAGCAAATTACTGCTTCATAACAGTTTCCCCTAGCATTACTTGCAGCCCTGTAATAAACTGCAGTGTGATAATACTATACAACGTAACTTCGCAACCCATGCTATGGCAGTTGTACCCACCCCCTCCCCCCTTTCAAGGTGCAGCAGTCGCTCCACCTGTCGTATGGTCATTTTATTCTATTTCAAACCACTTTAATTTATTATTCCTATATATTTTATTACAGAAGAGCAAAATAGAATGCAACCACTGTCGACCAAAGCCATTTCCCATAAAAAATTATACTAAAACCAATCTCTCGAAATAAACCACTTTTACAGCAAATATTATTTTTCTTATTCTAAAAGGAATTTTATAAAAATCACCAACGTAACATATGAACTCAGACCATGGGTTAGTCTTATTCCCCCAACAAAAATACAAAATTAATTTTATAAATTTTAAAAATTGCTTGTTTATGCAAAAAAAAATACACCATTTGACAAACTACTTTCACTATCAGTGGTTTCAAGTTATTTGATATATCGAACAAGTAGGTTTGAAATGGAGCAATACCGCCCCTGTTAACTCCGACACTGTACCATCGTGATTCTTGCGCAAACAGTTATCACAGACCATGGCATGAATTGGCCAGTCAAAAAAGCTGGACGAACCGCACAGTGTTTTGAACTGTATCTCGTATCGAAATATTTCGCGAAATATCACAACCCTTAGCTGCACCTTAAAATATACGAACTTGAAAAGTGTGAAACTACAATAGGCACGCACAGGACTTTGCTACAAAAAAAAATTCATTTCCACCTCACCTCTCTTAGCCAAAGGCCATCCGACGTTTTTGATTATTAATCTTCTATTCATTATAATCATTCTTGCTACTTCCACTGCCAAGGAATCTTATTGGGCTTGGGAATCTTCTTCTTCCTTCCCTTTTCTTTTTCCTTAATTCCACACGTTCCTGTTCTTCTTCTTCATCTTTTTCTTTCTTATAGATTCTTAATTTTTTTATTATCCTTTCTTCTTTTATCATTCTTCATATCCTTTTATGCTTTTGACCATCTTACTTCTTATTCTTCTTTTCTTTTTTCTTCTTCTTCTCTTCATCCTTTTCCTTGACAACTTCTTCTTCTATCCTTCTTCTCCATATTCTTATTTCTTTCCATTATTTGTATAAGGACTTTGCTACAGAGTCGCGTCCAGTAAAGTTGCAGGGTCACCGCTTGAAGTCACGTTGAGACGAGTCGCCGACGGGAAGGCTGCACGCCAGTCTAGCGCCTTGCGCGTAGAGGCGATAACGCTGTACATACGTCGGCCGGCGTCGCCCGTAGTAATCCACAGATATTCGCCTCGCTCACACAAACGCACTCCTCGCTAGACAACCGCCTCAACTTAGATTCGTGACACTGACGTCACCCGTTAATCATCTCGAACATTCTTCCCAATTGCACAGTTTTTTCCCCTTGCTAAGATTGTATTTACAATTGAAAAATTTACGAATTAAGGCTGCATACACTGACATAACACAGGAAACGTATGCAGACTGGCAGCTCATAATGTTCTTTTTACAAGACAGACTTTACTTATTTTTCGTTATTGCTAGAGACCTGAAAAATTTGCGAGTTCAATGACCTGCAGACTAGACTATACAGTCTTATGTACAAATATGCTAATATCAACTTCACATTGGTTGTCTGCTGTCACAGTAGAAGGCGACGATTGGGTCACCGTTCTCCAGGAGATGTCTTAACACCGTGTGCACCAATGGCTGAAGTTATATAAACACACGTGTTTTAAATTCTAGTTTGTCCCAAAAGGAATCAGCGATTTCTTCAGGTCTCTAGTTATTGCTTGTCGTTCGTGTGTGCAAGATGTTTGCACATTTGGCTGGCCAATGAGAGACGTGGTCCTTTTTTTTACGCGACGTTTGCCTTTCGTCTGCGTACAATCACAGAGTAGCAGAGTAGTTCACGATGTAAGTGTCACAGTGACGTGGAGTAGTATCTTACTACATGAGTGGCAGCCAGGAACGAAAACTGTCCGACATGCGCACATTACGTTGAATCCTAGCAAAAAGTCAACGTTCCCCGCGGTATACCATCATCTCTAACCATGTAGTATATGGAGTAACGAAGCCGATATACATTTATAAATGATGTCATGGCGCTAGACAAACGATCACTGACTGTCTACGATGTAGACTACAGAAGATACCATATATTTACGCATGGGTGAAAAATTACTGCTTTAGATATACTCGTAGTTAAACTTTTGAGATATTGACTTAGTTCAATTTGAATCATTAGTCGCCTTGCTTAAAAATTTCAACATGCATAAGGGCGACGATTTGTTACACTTTGTTCCCTTATAAAACAATTTACACCACTTTATTCAGGCACTTCTACCTGAAGATGGGATCTGCAATGACTGCCAAAAGTCGAGAGACAATTATTTGACGAGGCTCAAGCCAATTTTATATTATTCCCTAGACCAGTAATAAATGATCGTATAATAGAAACACGCCTTCCAAACATATCGTGTGGCCGAAAAAACGGGGCCGCGGTGGTGTACAGGCTAGACTACTAGCCTCCCTCCTAGGCGAACCGTGTTCAATTCTGAGCGGGGTCGCTCCCGGATTATCGCATTTGGGAATCGTGCCGGACGATATCGCCGGTCAGCGGGTTTTCTCGGGGTCTTCTGTTTCTCCCCTCTCCTTTATTCCGGCGCTGTTCCATACTCACCTCGCTTCGCCATCATCGGCTCTCAAGACGTCCATGTTAAGAACCGCCCAAATATCTTCACTGACTCACTGAAACTGCAACGTCATAAGTATGTCACTGAGGATGTTTAACTTGTATACACTGTCAACTATCGTTAATGTTATAGCTGCACTTGAAAATGGCCACGCCGTCTTACACAGCATGCCAATAATAGATGTTTGTCAGCACGGCTAGTGAGTTTTGTGCGGAAAAGTGAAGTAAAGACACGGCGATACCAAACTGTAGCAGCCTATAGAACGTTCTACCTTGTACTGGCGCATACACGCCTTTTAGAAGCAGTGATTTCGCTTCAGAAATCCGCAAAGTGTTGAAAGTGTTAAGACTATTCTTTAAGATTACTGTACTGCCGTGAAGTAAATCGTATGGAAACATGAAATAGTTCCCCGAATACGCAACAGGAGATTACACGTAACGTTGAGTGAGTGAATAGATTTGGCAGGCTCTTAACAGCGAGGTCTTGAGAGCCGATGAGGGTGATTGAGGTGAGTATGGAGCGGCGCCGGAATGAAAGGATGGGGGAAACGGGAGATCCCCGAGAAAATCCCGCCAACCAGCGGCATCGTCCGGGCACGATTACCACATGCGAAAATCTGGGAGTGACCCGGCCGGGGATTGAACCCGGTTCGCCTTGGTGGGAGGCGAGCGGGCTAACCGCTCAGCCACCGCGGCTATACGTGACCTTGACAGGCATAAAAATGGCGTTTATGCCAATTTGGCAACGCCTACGAGTGAGTGTTCATGTGAAACCATGGCACATCGGCGGACAGAGAAATTCGCCAGAACTATCTGAAGACTCAGTTTGCACAGGTTTCATTTTTGTTATTTAATTGACGGATGGCTCAGGGTAGACTGCAAACTTTTGAAGCAAGCCTTTGAAAACGACGCCATCCGTAACTTTGCATACTTAACGTACGTACAATAGGCTCATGGTTACTTCCAACTTTTCCTAAGCGATGTTAGTTAAAGTATTGCTTCAAGGCTATTCCTCCGCCTCATGCAAACAAAGTTTAACCGAGTCCATAAAATTACACCAAACGGACAACGTACCACATCCATGCGCATTCAGTTTAATAACATTTTGCATAAGAGTTTTTCTTATTAGGCATTATCAACACACCTATTTTCTCCCCGTTTTTATTTATATAACTTGTAAATGAAATAATATAACTTATACATGAAATATAAGCCACGGTGCTGTTTAACAAAAAAAAAAAAAAAGATTTTTATGTTAACAGAAGAAAAAAACGCTCGAGATATATGACATATTTAGGAAACAAACAAACACGTAATACATGGGATGATTTTTCAAAGTTTTGATTCAGAAAGTTGGCAGAAACTGCGAGCAGGCGATAATGAGGAAGGCTACGCACGCAGGGCTTTCAAAACATTCAGATAAACCGCGAATCACACACAACATGCAGATCTTCCTTTTACGTCATGCCGTGTATAAATTATGCCACTCCACATTCCAGTCCTAAAACATTACACCGTGACCACGCAGTGGTGTAAACGAGTTGACACGGAGTGCACAATAATGATGTTCTTGCTGAACAATACCAGCACGCTTAACGCCAACTGACACTGCATTGTACAGTGAGGTTTCTTATCAATTTGGCGAGGCAAATATGGCATTTACACGAGCAGAGTATTTCCCTTTTCTGTAGCACGCCATGGTCGACCTGATACAAAAAAAAAATACCTCAACACTTCGAGTACTGCTGACGGAATATTACGTCTTCTGAATTAAAGTGAGTCGTATGGAGTTCGCATTGATATTTCGACATCCGCGTTCTTAACAGACACGCCCGAGGAAATATTGCTTCGCCTGCACTTAACGTAAGTTTCTATGCAAAGTAATATTACGCCAACAACACTCAACGTGTAAATTGCTCAAGCGAACACGTTGGGTTGTAGACTACGAGACACTTTCAACTCGGCATTATATTGACAGACCGCCAGGCAGTGATGGAAGTAGTTTAGTGCATGGACCAATATATTACTCATGTAAATGGGAATGCAGAGAACAGCAGAACTGATGGTGATGCAGTCCTCAATATAGGATACTCACTTCTACCGGTTGTTTGCCGGTAAATCTGTACCGCATTCAACGTGTTAACAATTTCGACACTTCTGGAACCAAGTCCACGTGAATCGCAAGCTACGCTTATATATGGAGTGTTGAGATGGATAAAGGATTACGTTGGTATAAAAGTATACTTTCTACAGGAGTCAGCAAATGCGTGTGAAGTTTAAAGTGCTATTACATACCGTAAGATTCGACAACTTTGGGCCAGTGACCCAACAATGGGCCACAGCTGCTTTCAGAACGAGAGAGCTATCTAGCTATCTAGCTTTTAAATAGCATATTGATTTTTAATTGACATTTTTACTTATTTGACAAAAACATGAAAAACACATATTAAACATTAAGGGAAAATGTAAAAAAAAAAAAAAAAAAAAAAAAATGTATACAGTTTTGACTAGTGAATAATTGTAGCGTGCCAACATTGACACGTATTTTAATGGGACAAGAAGACGTGGCCCATAGTTGACTTACTTGTGTATACAACAATGGGCCACACAAAAACAATTCCCCCCTCCCTTCCCTTGCTACCTGGATTTCTTTTGGTCACAGGATTACATTTTTGAGATGTGTAGTTATGCTGGATAAAATTCCCAACCCGTTATCATAATAAAAAAGGGTGATTATCCTTGCAAATATCAAAAAGTGGCACAAAGTTGTTGAGTTTTACGGTAACTGCTAGTTATTGTGAAAACTACGCATGTAATGTAATTAGAGCCAACCATTTTTCGAGAAATAAAATACAGGTGCAAACTAAACTTCGATGGCCTGAGTGCACTGTTGCAACTTTCCTTTTGTGATTGGCCATTTTTTTTACGAGATGATTGCTCTTACCCGGCTGGGCCAATCACGATCAAGTTACTGACCCAGCACGTCCGTGATTCGTGGGTAGACACTTCAGACGCGTGACTAGTGCAATCACCCAATCAGGAAAGCGAACCTGAAATAAAGTGTTTTCGAGTACAGCCACTCGTGGAATTTTATCGCGAAAGACGGGTGCCCCTTAATATGACTTGACATAGAGCAAACATGCTTGATAAAAAAACTAATTTTCTATTAATAATACAGCTTAAATGAGAAAGTAAGGCCGTATCGAACAACGGTGATCTAAAAGGGCGGTAACTCCTCTTTGAATCAACTATTTCCAATATATTTCTTGTAAATCTAGTAAAAGTGTTAAAATTACAAACAATTGTTGCTTATGCAAAGTAGTATGATACGTAAGTAAATGCATCTAAATCGAAAGAAAAAAAATGTTAAGCCAACGTAACAGTAATTTATTTTTCAGACGGAAGATTACAATTTCTTTATTTCAGTGTAAGATAATATAAGCAATGACTTGCTCGAGAAAACGTACGTATAAACGTATCCTTTGATACTGCTGTTTCAATATCCTGCAAGTATTTCTGTTTGCGACAGTTAAGACGAACGTCCTCGCTGTAGCAAAACTATATCCCTCTCGTCCTCTTACAAAAGGCATGTAACCACAATTTTCTTTTTCCTTTTTTTTTTTTTTTTTTTTTTTCCNTTTGCGGTAGGGACCCAACCTGAAGCTGAGCTGCAATTCCACGTGACAAAGGGAATGTTTGTGGCTCTCGGGCGGTAAAGTTCCCGTCCAGAGGTCCATTCAACCCGCGCGTGTTGGCGACACTCGCTCGTCTCGGAGCACAAGAAAACACGTTCAAGACGAGGAAGAAAGAAAGAAATGAAAGGGGGACCGGGTCTTATTAGAACCCTCAAGCTATAGTCAACAATCATTTTTCTTCCGTAGGGTTCACCACAGTACAGACATACACATCGGAGACGGAATTGCGCGGTGGTCCATTTGATATGTGGGTAGCCATTTTCTGATTGGCTTCACAAGGCTTTGGGAACGGGTCTTGTTTCTGATTGGCTACTGAGAAATGGGAGATGCTGCATATTTTCTGGGCTGCCGGCTGGCTAACAAACTACCAAGCAATGATCGGCGAACGGCGTTCCAACATTTTGCGGGCAAGTGACGCCATTTTGCTGACGTGTGCGGCTGTAGTTCGCTGTATAAGCGACTGTTTCACGTCGGCATTGTTAATCACAGAAGTGCAGTACGAGAGGAACTCAATCCTCATTGGCCCAACCAAATACCACACTAACATCGACGAAGGCACGCGACCAATAACGGAAGGAATTCTACATGAGTGCAAGCAGGATATTGAAATCTAACTTACGTGAAATTATTATCGCGAAAATCAGGTGGCCCTATCGATCAGTAAATAATAATACATGGGGACATCCGTATAGTTAGATTTGATAACACTAAATAAACTAATTGATTTTTCCAGTCTTCGGTTTGCTTGAAGTCGAGAAGAGATGCCATATCCCGAAACGTTGCTACTGGTTTACGAAGAAAACTGCATGTGTTTTCTTTCGTGCTGCCTTCTTTTTGTCATCACGTTTTCAGCTTACACGCTTTTTTTTTCCATCAGTGTTCGTGTGTGTTGTCTTCGTTGGGTCATCATGTGTATTTTTCGTGTATTTATATATTGTTACAAGACGTAGGAGGGGAGTATTCGAGTCTGTGAGGGATGGAGGTTTTAATAAAAATAAAGGAAATAAGTTTGATATTAATTTATACAGACATATACTATTTACAGCATAAAACCTCGTCTCCACAATTACTCTTGCAATTATCAGCGACTGCAATATTTAATGTATATCTCAATTCTAATTAAATTCCTTCTCAATGCCTCTATATTGGTTGTAGTCACTTAATTTACACTCATTATTTACACACGTGCAGTCTGTGTATTGCCATTATTCCTAATGTCTTACACTCACGCACCCAGTTCAGTAGTCCCACCCGGCAGTCTCTCTCTTCGCTGTACCGATGCTCGCAGTCCGCAGACTTCACTCCCGCTGTCACTCTCGCCACCACTCGCCGCTCTGCTGGCTCGTCGTCCTCGCACACCTGGCGCTCAAGGTCGCACAACCCCCCAAACTCTCAACTCCTCAGCCTGTTGACTCGGAGGCTCGTCGCAACTTAAACAGCCTGGCTTGTCGGTTCTGAAAGGTTCCCCGCAGGATCTTGTCGGATCCGCTTGTCGGATCTGGAAGGTTCCCCGCACCCCGATTCACGCAGAGGTCGGACTAGAGCATTGAGCAGAACATTCTTTTGTAGATAACCACAGATATTCAATCCGCTGTAGGTCAGGAGCACGCGAGTTGCGATAGGCTTATCACGGCATCATGCGGCGGCATCCCTTTACAAATTGCCGCCCGCTTCTCGGATTACGCTCGCCTGGCATTCAAACATTCCTTCGCTCTCACGAGCAAGACGGGGCAAGCAGAGCGACGAAGATCAGCGAGCATGTAACAATATGTCTTGTCTTTGTTGCTGGTTCGTTTGTTGTTCGTCTTACTGTGTTTTGTTTTGGTTTGACAAAACACTTGACTGAAATCCTTGTGGTTTTATATTTACGTTTTAAGTGTCTGTTGAGAACAGCTATTCTTAGTTATTTTATGTACATTTTTAATATCATCCCCTGTATTTTCATTGGTAATATAGCTCTGCATAGGCGCATGTCGGGGGTAATTTTGCATTTAATCATTTAATCACTGACTTCCCCACCCCCCAGTTGTAAGTATCATTCAACGGACATATTTGAAGTCTAGCTTGTTCTAAAATTAATTCGCAGACTTTTCCTTTCGCTGTTAATAAATTAAAAACAATATTTCAAATAACACTAACTGTTTATTATATTACCTGCAGACTATGGAGTATTTCAACATGAAATGAGCTTACGTTTTAAAGATATTATTGTACAATAAAACCGGAAATTTGTGTGTTCCCAAATTAAAAATAAATTAAGTCTGTATGGATATCTGCTAAGAAAAACATCACTCATATATTCGCGTCAGACAAATTAAATATTTTAATAATTTTAATGAACAATTGAAATGTATTTTGCAGGATCGTACAACTTCATAAATTCTTTACCTAGATTCTCAAGTAGCTAATAATTACAGATAGGTAAATTTCGTGAATTCAGTGATCTGTAGGCTTAGCATAAACACAAAAATTTCTTTACTTGGAACTGACATTTTCTAGTAAATGAAGACTTTTGGAGGTTTCTCAAGATCACTTCTTGGAAACCTATTCTATTTGTAATCTTGACCAGCGTTTCACTTTCTTGTGTGGATTATGACAGTGTGTGTAGTTACGGAGATAAAGTACACGAATTACGTTGTCAAAGATTATTTGTAGGAATTCTGCCCATTGAAATATCTTTAACTAACCCGTTCATGCCTATTGTAGCTAACTGTCTACCTGTTGCACAGGAAGGTAATGGTTAATCGTCACTGTACTCTATGAAGCTCGGTGTCCAATGACTTTCCCTGTGAGTAACTGATTCGTAAGCCGTGCTACTGATCTATGTTACGACTGGCTCATATCATTATCCACTCAACACAACGCCTACAGCTTATTGGCTGTGATAAAGAAACAAGTTCTTAACAAACTCAAGTACAACACGCATCAACAACTTTCTTATTTGCAACACCAGAAACTATAAATTAATGTGGGAAAGAAGCGGCAACCTGGAAATTTTAGAATTTTTATTAAACTATATTTATAATAATTTTGTTAGCAACTTGTAAGATAGAATAAATGTGTCAAATCAGAAAACTCCTAAGCTCTTTACATTTCTCATATATTTCTTTGTTAGCAGAATTTGGTTATCATACGTTTCCAAACTTTTGTTTTTAATAAAACGAAAACATTTTTTACAGTTCTGAATTAATTTTCATTTCTAGACTCTAAACTCTGCCATTTGTCCTGTGGCAGATTGCACAGTGCAAAAATAAAGGTATGCTCTCTGTTACACAGAGTTAGTTACTTAATTTTTTGCATTTTTTACTGTGTGTGAGTCCACTGGGTAAATCAAAAAGTATAGTCCAATAACACAGTTAACAAAAATATTTATTTTTTAAAAGACTACCTGATTATAAAGGAGCTCGCGATTTTTTTTTACTTCTCTTAAAAAGTGTGTAGCGTATTATGTAAAACGTATGGTAAATGATTTTACCTTTTTAGTATTCTGATTTGTGGGAGTAGAAAAATCAGAATACCTATACATAAAAAATACTTGTCGACGTTTACAAAAAAAAATTACCAATAATTACATTAATTTCTGCAACACTGACAATTAATTACTGTATATTTCCAACACGATATTTTACGGAACATACAAATTAGTTATAGACCTCAAAGTTTTGAGGAAAAAAAATTAAGTTATTGTTTTATGCAGTTCAGAAAAACGTGACCTGAAAATGCACGTGGTTTCCGTTCATCGCTAGTGTCTCAACGTGGCAGCTAGTTTTCAAAAAATTGTAGTTTAAAAAAAAAAATCTTTATTTGCCCAAATACACATTTTTTTGTGATAGTGTGGAATCATACGCGGAGAGTACATTCTGAACACGTATTGAGAGGGATATAAAATGCGAGGAAATCCCAGACTGTTGGAAACTCATTCTGAAATATAAAGCTACGATGCACTTGTTGAAAGAGAACCTGAACAGTTTCTCGTCCCTCCGGTGGGAGCGGGGAAGTTAGGTGCTCGTAATGCAATCGGGGTGTATAGCGGCAGTGGTTAGCGCCCTCACACGTGACGAGGGTAGCGAACTGCGAGGGGACTTACACGAGTCCCCGTACCACCTGGCCCTTTCCTTACTGTCATTCCAGTTCTTAACTAGCGACTTTATGTCTTATGGGTAGCGGCAGTGATATTTCGCGAAAAGATTTCGAGACAAGATACAGTCCAAAGCACTGTAGGGTCGTCCAGCTTCTTCGATTTGCTAACAAATGTTCTCGCCCGTGTTAACCGTTTGCGCACGAATCACGAAGGTTCAGTGTCGGAGTTACTTGGTCCTGAGTGGCTTGGTCAAAGAAGGACACGGCACCAGCAGCCAATGGAGGTATAACAACAGCTGAGGTGTGTATATAGTATTGAAGTCTACTGCGTGCTCCGATTTTTACGCGAAAAGTCACTGGCCCTACTTACGGGTAGAAACGTGCGAAACTTGCGTTATTATCTGGGGCCAGGCTAGACTTCACTGCCCTGTGCCTACTTGAGGACAGTTCGTGTTTTCATTGGCTATTGGAAACTACACTGTGACATTACCCTGCGTGACCGCTTCAGTGTAGATTGGTTCCTAATATAATTGAGTCTTTGCTATTGGCTGAAAGCGTCGCTGGGACGTGCCACGCAAGTTTTCGGCCAATGGTAGAAGTCCAGCAAGCATACAACGTCTTGAAGTTTAGTCTGCGGCCAGAAAATAACGCGGATTTTGCAGGTCCCCTTCTTATGACTAGGAGCACTTCTTTTTCCCCGCGAAAAATATCGCACGACTAGTTGTACTCCAAAACACTACAGTTCAGCTTCGCTTTCGTGATTGGGTGGTTTTAATTGTCATGCTTCTTATGCAGGTGTCTGACCACGAATCACGGACGTGCTGTGTCGAAGTAATTTAATTCTGATTGGGTCAGGCCGGGTGAGAGCAGATGCATCTTATAAAAACACACGGCCAATAACTAAGAGACTTGCGAAATTGTTGTTATTATTTGATAACACGTTATGATTTACATCCCCATTCCTACCTAAGCAAACTTCGTGATTTCATTGGCTACTGGCATCTATACCACGTCCACAAAGATTTTACTATCGGCTATAAGCGGCCTTGGGACGCACCACAAAAATGTTCGGGCAATAGCAGAAGTCAAACGAGAATACAACGTGGAATTTAGACTGAAGTCTTATAATAACGCGAACGTGAGCAAAGAGATTTGGGCAGCTCCTAACAGCGAGGTCTTAAGAACCGATTAGGGTGATTGAGGTGAGGATGGGGCAGCGCCGGAATGCAAGGGCTTGGGAAACAGGAGATCCCGAGAAAACCCGTCGGCCAGCGTCATCGCCCGGCCGGGGATTGAACCCGGTTCGCCTAGGTGGAAGGCGAGCAGTCTTACCGCCAAAGGAGTTTTTACTTGACCGGGATCCAATAAAATATCCTTTGGTATGTAACAGGATATACAGTCCAGCACGTATAATTTAGAAATAACCCGATTTCTTTTTTTAATTTAGGAATAAGTCATTCATGTGATGAAGTATTTCTCTGCAGGTCTCTAATAAGAACGAGAAATAAATGTCGCAGACATGTGCATAGGTCGTTGAAACCTAACATGCTGCCTGACATTCTAGCGATAAATCACACTCTCAATGCATTATGAGTAGGGTCAGTGATATTTCGCGAAAAAGTTTCGAGACAAGATACAGTGCTTTGGACTGTAAGGTCGTCCAGCTTTATTATATANTATATATATATATATATATACAGACACACACATACACGCAAGGAAGTTCTTTTTTGAAGTGCAGTAAAATTGTTGATATTACCGTTGCGCTGGCTGTAATCGATCGCAGTTCTCAAAGTGTCACTGTCGCAACGTCGACGCAGACGTCACGGCGACAAACACACAAGCGCGGCTCCACATTAATCTCCCGGTCTGCCCCTCCTTGGCACGATGCATCGTCGCCCGTGCAGTCGCACTTGAAATACAACTGTTCGGATTCGCCACTCAGACACCTGTCAGACCGCCGCGCCGGTGCTAAATCTCCCCGCTACCTGCGTATCGTGACGGCGGTAACTCAGGGTTAGATGTTGCAATTCTCAGCATGTACTCTGACTACGAGCGCTGCATGCAGGTTGCTGCAGCGCTGTTCCTGCTCCATGTCACCTCGACGTGAAGTTGTATTCGTCTAATGAAACTTCGACGTACGGAAAGCGTGGGTTAGAGTTCTCCGACGACCGTTACGTGCACAGTATGAAGATTCCTGCAAATTTACCACGTAAGTAAGGACACCTGAATTTCGCGAAATGACCTCACGACCAGTTGCATTTCGTATCACTAAGGCCAGTGACTTTTCACGTAAAAATCGGAGCACACAGTAGACTTCAATACTATATACACACCTCAGCTGTTGTTATACCTCCATTGGCTACTGTTGCCGTGTCCGTCTTTGACCGAGCCACTCAGGACTAAGTAACTCCGACACTGAACCTTCGTGATTCGCGCGCAAATGGTTAACACGGGCCAGGACATTTTCTAGCCAATCAAAGAAGCTGTACGACCCTACAGTGCTTTGGACTGTATCTTGTCTCGAAATCTTTTCGCGAAATATCACTACCACTACCTATAAAGCGTACAAATGAGAAATTTTATTGAGTCACAGTGTCCTCAATCGTGGATACGTTGTACATGAATTATATTTATGACCACTAACTAACACAGCGAGGTATGAGTGACCAATCTTCCTTGCGCCTAATCTGATTTGTGGAATTTCCTACACCTCATCGACATGAATGGCAACACGTTACTCGCTGTTTGTAAGAGAAGGGCTGAACATAATTACAGCGCGTACCAAAATATTACGTCATTGATACACTTGAACTCAGAGATTAATGCGTGGCCGAACATGTGTCAATGTAGTTCTATTAGGGACATCCGAATTTCGCGAAAATATTTCCGCCCATATTAGATTTCAATACGCTGCTGATATATCAGCAGTTTCCTTTTGATTATTGGCAGCATGTCTTTGTGAGAAAACATTTTCCTACTTGGCTGGGCCATCAGAATAAGATTACTCCCACAGTGTACCTCTGTACCCCATAAACACTTCTGAGTCCGTTGAGCTGTGCTTAATGAGTAGTGAGCGAAAGTGTCGAGACTAGGGGTTAGAGGAATTCTCGACTGGTGTGGGCCGCGGTGGCAGAGCGGTTAGCCTGCTCGCCTCCTATTAAGACGAGCTGGGTTCAATCCCCGGCCGGGTCACTCCCGGATTTTTGCATCCGGGAATCGTGCGGGACGATGCCGCTGGTTGGTGGGTTTTCTCCGGGATCTGCCGTTTCGACTGCCCTTCCATTCCGGCGCGGCTCCATACTCACCTCGCTTCACCTTCATCGGCTCTCAAGACTTCGCTGTTAAGAGCCGTCCGAATCTCTTCACTCACCCACTCTGTTATTATCTGACGTGAATATTTGTTGCAATCGGACCGACGCTAGAGATCCCAGGACGGTAGCAGCGATGTATCGTTTGCAGGGCGATCCATCCCAACACACTAACTTCGTGACTACTAACACGATAGTAATAAATGTGGTCATGATCGGTGGGGAATACAATTATTACACGAGCATGACCACGCACGCACAATGGGATTTATTGAAGGGGGGGGGGGCGTAACGTGGGGACTGGAGGTCGTTTTGGACGTGGGCGAGAAATTTCGGATACTATTACACACTTTAAACTTGAATCCGTGACAATTAAACCAAATCAGTGAAAATTGTAAGAATTTAGCAACTGATAATCAGTGCCAGATAACTAATTTACGTGGTGGTTGAATTTCGCTGATTTATTTGTGATTTCCCACAGAATCTCAAGAATTCCGCTGCTTTGTATCTCTTGTTCCCAGTTAATTTTCTTGATTCACCGGTTAGCAGTAGCTCACCAACGGACTTCCAGTGATCGTTATTTCACTGATCGATATCACTGATTCGAACTTAGAGTGTATAATATATTTCGTTAATTCGATGTTGCCAGAGCGCTGATTTTAACGCTAATCGAAAAATGTTGTTTACGTCTGTTGGTTTAAGTGATAAAAAAACCCGAGTATGCGCTGTTAGCTGTAACTTGAGCACTTTGGAAAGCCCTGTGTAATATCTACTTGTATGCACATTGCGTATTCTTCCACCATATGTAAAATTAACATTGCCCTAGGCCTGACCACTTCAGTCATGCGTCGATAACGTGCAACTCTAAAATTATTAGAAAGGTAAATTTGAATAAACTTCAATATTATTAAACTTATTTGCATTAAAAAAACAGCAATCTTAAGAAATTAATTTAGTTTTGACAAATGCTTATCCAACAGTTTCAATGCAACGTTAAGACATGGAACAATTTTCATTCAGTCATGACAAACTTTACTGGGCGCATACTGGTTATTGTGTCCGTAAAGTTAGATGGGGATAGGACCAGTGACATTTTTCAGAGGTTGATTTCTGTAGCGCTCTGTTAACTGTAAATAGCTTTTATACATTTCTTTACTTTCAGTTCAATAACATATCCCAAAGAGTGAGTGAGTGATGAGATTTGGGCGGCTCTTAACATCGAGGTCTTGATAGCCGATGAGGACGAAGTTAGGTGAATATGGAGCAGCGCCGGAATGCAAGGGCGGGGGAAACGGGAGATCTTCGTGAAAACCCGCGGACCAGCAGCATCTTCCGGCACGATTACCACATGCGAAAATCAGGGCGCGACCCCACCGGGAATCGAGCCCGGTTCACGTAGGTGGGAGGCGAGTAGTCTAACTACTACACCACCACGACCCCATGTCCCCATATCAGCCGCTAACGCAGACGCGTTGACGTCATATCCACTTACATGTCTCCTACACAGCCCCACCCTGGTAATTTTCTATTTATTTAAATGGTCTCTTTTGTCGTGTTTATACGCTGTTCACGGCAAAGTGAGAACTTTCGAGACCCTAATAACTGTTTTCCTACCAGCCATTTTTTTTTACCTTCCACCACTTTTTAAAATAAATGTTGCCATGCAAATAATAAACACAGTTTATATATTTCACTGGACTCGAAAGTTTACGTTTAAGGCTATAATAGAATATATATTTATTGACTATTATTCCAAATGAGAGGGTTTCAAAAAGTGCTCACTTTACCGTGAACATCCTATACTGACTTGTGTGCGGGTTAGACTTGGAAGCATGTTTGGGGTGAGCGGGTTGCGGGTCACAGGTACAGCAGGGGCAGAGCGCCACCTCACAACCCCGTAGCTGCTACCGACTAATGCATCTTCTCCGGGGAGCGTGTAGGGTTTCCTGCGCCGGAATTACCACGCACGAGGCGTACAGCTGATATATGGCCGCCCCCCCCACCAGTTGCCGTCTGTGTCACCCCTGCTGTCGAGAGGAATAACGCCCAGACGGATAAATCACCCCGAGGAGAGAGGGCGCGTGGGGTACATGCGTGTGTCCACGCCCACGGCTGGCCTGTAACTACTTGGCCACCGTGGCGGGGTAGCAGGAAGCTACAACGTTCCTCGGACAAGTATCCGAATGCAGGGACTGGGTGGGAACGGGAGATCCCCGAGAAAACCCACGCCGACCAGCGGCATAGTCACGGCACGATTCCCACATGCGAAAATCCGGGAGTGACCCGGCCGGGGATTGAACCCGGTTCGCCTCGGTGGGAGGCGAGCATGCTAACCGCTCAGCCACCACGGCCCGTTCAACGTTGAAGCATGGAATTAATCCCCTTCTGTTGTTACCAACTTTACTTGGGCGCAAGTCATTCAGTGTGCCTGTTAAAATATATGCAGGTGATGGTAGTGACATTTTTTAAAATACTGCTTTCGAAAGTTCTCAATTTACTGTGGACATACTAAACGTGCGGATACAGAGGTGAACTAAACACACACACTGCGAGCTCCTACCGCGCAGACCAGTGACATGTCGGAACGCCGTGAGCCAATCAACGCCTCGCAACATCCTCGCCAGCTGGCAGCCCAGCCAATAGGGAACCTTCCGCAGCGTGCAGTAGCCAATCAGGCACCAGGCCTGTTCCCATATCAAAGGAACCGCCCAGCTATTTCGTCTCTGTGATCTTTTTTTACTCTGTGGTCTTGCCCCGATCTAGACAGCTAGAGACGATGGTTTATAGCGGGAAATGCTGAGTGTTTGCTAGGATCCAACATACTGTACTCATATCCGAGAGTTTTCTTACGGTATTGGCGGTCATACATGGGGCCAATGGGGACTCTCATACTCTAAACCAGAACGTTTGTGATTGGTGTGCGTAGTACTTGACGGGGTAGGGAACTTCATCATCCAATCGTAGAACATTTAACTAGCTGAAGTGTTATCGTATGTACGATGACTCAAAAAAATGTTCGCTATTTTCTATAGCGTGTGCCTACGGATATCACGCGATTCAGTCCTTGTTTTAATGCAAACATGTTACTGGGTCAGAAACCTTAAGTTTTGTCTATGAAACGGGGATCGTATTATATGTGTAATGTTGTTAAATAATATTTTCCATAAAAAAAATACGCGAATTTTTCTGGTGCCATGTAACAACAAAGGAACTGCCACGCAAGCTATTTCATATCTGTGTATTTATCTACTCTGTGACTGTCTCGTGCCACAGAACCTGAGGGTCAGGTGTGACTAGAGAGAGAACAAAAGGATGTTACGACGAAGACGAAACGAGGTGAAGCTGGAGCAGTGACGGAGTGTAATGAAAGGGGAACTGCAAGTACCCTGAGAAAACTCATCGGCCAAAGACAAGGTCCGCCACGTTTTCTGCGTGCGGAAACTCGGTTTTGACTCCGCCGTGAACGCAGAGTACTTAATAATACAGAGGTTAAATAGTGACGCGTACTGCGAACTCCAGCCACACACGACAGTGGCATTGCAATATGGCGGAACTTCGTTCTCAATTAGCTCCTGGAGACTAACGTGAGAGACGGCAGCCACCAATAGGGAGTACTACATAGTGTGCAGTAACCAATCATATCCAAGATCCGTTTCCGCAGCTTCACGCATCCAATAAGCAACCGAGTTCGCTTACATCAACGGAACAGCCTCACGATTTCACTTCTGTTTACTTTCCTATTCTATGCCGTGAGTGAAACGCGGTTAGTCGTGGTTGGACAGTCTCGGCTTCGGGGGAGATATTTTATATATTAATAAAAAAAACTAATACATTTCTTAATTCTGTACTGTTTCCGGTAAACTCCCTCGCTCCTTCGAGTCTCTACGGTCTCGCCGTCCTAAGAATGGACTAGGCTCCGCCTACCTAAGTGAAAGAGAGAGACTGAACGACTCGCAAAGCACCAACCACAGGTAGCTGGCGGGCGGGCAGACAACCTGCAGGCACTCCCTCCCTCCTGCTGTACCACCATCGTCCAATAGCTTCCTCTCCTGGGGAGAAGTGGCCCGACATTGGCACAGCTCCCTAAGTTACAGCGCCGCTGCTATAGTATTTTATGAATAGCTCGAGGAGAACGTAGCAAAATATTAAAACATTATTTCGCTTTTCTTTGCCCAGTTTTTATATACACTATTAAAGCTATCATTCTCGTTTTTAATTTATCTGTGTTCATTGAAAGCAAATTTAATTTCTTCGATGTGGTTCTCTAGATCATAACGTTAAAGCTGTTGTGTAATTAGCATCAAAAATGAAAATAATATTTTGTAATACACTGATTGATTTCAATTTTAAAGTTGCAATTTTATCCAAATGTTCAACGTTATGTTCATATTAAGGTGAGGTAATTTTATTTATATATTTTCCTACGCCTTTTACAGTAAAATTTACTGAAATATTTTGCGTAAGAAAGTAACGCATTATTCCCGGTTAATATCATTACCGTAATTGTATAATTATAAAGGTTATGATCTTCACGCATTTCCTCTGAACATCTTATTATTGTTTCAATGTTTGCTGCAATATCTTTTTATTTCTTCTACGGTCTACTCATTATTGAAATTAATTATACAAATATGCATTATGCATAGCTAGGAGGCTCTTCGTAAATACATTTATCATTGGCACAGCAAGGCTTCGTTTATAAACTTTGGTATGAATGATATTTCTCTTCGCATTTCTCTAGATTACTTATTTACATTTACACTTTCCAGTTTCCTCCTCCATGACATCAAAGTATTTAGATTGGTTCCATTTCTGCCACGGGGTAATTTAATTACCAGAGCTCTCTACGAAATTCGCAATAATACAAATGACTTTATGAAGTCCACGTTCTTTCAGACTTAGCAGCGCTTGTGCTATGCAGACATAATTATCCTAAATTGAAGAAACATACATTTTTGAGCATACAAAAGAACGGGAACAATTTAGAACATTCGCTTATACAAATTTTCACGCTTTCGTAGGAAAGTAAAATATTTATTAAACTTTTACTGTCCCATTTTTTTTGTCAATCCTAAGGATTTTTGTGTAGTTTCTTCTCTGAGTTCATATGTTTTTGTTACCTCCATTAATATTTCGACATTGCACATCTCTCTCATCTCATAATATAACAGTACCTTACAGCAAGATACATTTTACCAATTGTTAAGGAATGTGAATTAAAAAAATATATATATTCTCGTATATTACACTTGTACCACAAAACTATATTGTAGGAAAAAATATATTAAAATATGCATAGAGATAATCAACATAAAATATTCTTGAGTATCAACATTTCCATGTGCATTGTCTTAATTCATCATCATGGGTATACATTTCAAAATTTAAATTACACCCTTACAAAGTTTCTTCCATGATAACATACAAATTATGTTTTTTAGTAGTAAACCTAATGAAAAAAATATATATATACGCACAAGAAACTAGCAAATTGCTTGCCATTTTAATGATAATTGTTAATTTCTCATAATTTATTGTGTTTACGTACGTCAGGGTAATGTTAAACTATTAAAACCAGAGAGATAATATGATACTATGTATTTACCTTCTACAACTACTGAAAAGAATCGTAGAGTGTAGCGGCTTGCAAAAATAAACATTCATATGTTTCATCTTATAATTTTAATTATATATATTGTAATATATATATAAAACAATATAATATATAATATCATATTATAATGATAGTACACTAAAATATTAATTATTACAATAAAGTATATAACTCATATATGATTTGTGATATCATACCATATCGAGAAAAATAATTATAATGAGTTTTAATTTATAATGAAATTAATGTGAAAATGTACGTTAAATTACTTAAAAACTGTCAGCTATGGCCATATGTTTTTTCGCGAAAATTTTCCACTACTAGTTGCACTGTAAAACACTTTAGTACAGAACCTGTTTCGTGGTTGGATGATTTCAAATCTCTCACGCCTTAGTTGTCTGCCAGCCAATCACTGATGTTCAGTGTAATGCTAACTTAAAAATAATTGGCCTATTCGAGTCTCACGTAGACACTCGGCCAATAGCCAAAGGATATTTGCTAGTGCGAACGCACGAAGTTCAAGCCTGGCATGCACAGCACGTAAATCATATCGTGGGAAGCATATGGCCCTATTGTTAACAGAACGTGCATATTTATTTTGCCAGAATTGAGCTTCCCCTCCCCGCCCCAACACCACAACGCACTCTGATAAGTGCGGTAACCCCAAGAAGTGTCCCCGAGACCTACCGAGCTCACGCGGAGTCCTGAAAATAGGTGATTACTAGAGACACGGATATTTTGCGAATTAATATGAAAAGAGTCTAGATAACAAATACATGTGTATTTTTTTACTTCCTTTTTTCAATTGTTTCGCTGTTTGTAATCCACGCCCTAGGCGAGACTGAGCCAATTAACAAATGAACGCCATGAAAAAAAAGACCGTATCCCGCGCTATTTGGTCGCGGATAAAACTGGAGCGACAATCAGTAACAACAAACTGAGGCTTAAGTGCACAAAGGACGGCGGGGACATTCTTGTTACCAGATGAATCAGGAAAATTTCAGGGTCTCTATTAATTACTGGTTAAACTACTCGCATCCCGGGTTAGATTCCCGGCTTGGTTGCTCCCGGATTTTCACACGTGGAGATCCGTGCCGGACGATGCCGCTAGTAGGATGGTTTTCTCGGGGTTCTTCCGTTTTCCCCACTCTTGCGATCCCGCGTTGCTCTATACTCACCTCACTTCACCCTCATCGCCGTTAAATACCTCGATGTTAAGAGCCGCCCAAATCCATGCAACCCGTGGCATATGGAAGTTTTTCCGGTTGCAGAATTTCAGGCGCCTCGACGATCGTAATTGTCGCCTTCTTATTATTTTTTTTTGCTGTTCCCGAAAACCCTTTACACTAGCTTGAGTGTAGCCCGTTGTGGACAGTTTTGTCTGCGAGTGATATCGGAACAGCCCGGCAGTGTACAATTGGGCCTTAAATATTAGTGTCTGCGCTCTTAGGGTAATGGTTGTTTACGGTTAAGTGAGTTTTTATACTCAACTTTTAAAAAATGTCACTGCTGCTACCTCAATATATTTCAACGGAAACAATGTCTGGAACGCACCCATTAAAGTTGGTAACGATGGAGGGAAAATAGTTCCATGTATTAACGTAGAATAAAACATGTTAGGTAAACAATTGTGAAAACCGATATCATATAATTTTTTCAGTTTTTTTTAAAGCTGTTAAGAGTAAGAATTAGCAATTTTGTTCACATTTCTAGTAATTTCACAGTTTTACATCATCCACACATGAATAAAGTGATCAGATCCACGGAAATGTTAAATATACGAATGGCGGGAGGATACAATGTAGTCTGAGAAGTAGATCGTAAGCAGGACTTTCAGAAGCGTTCAGTTTACCGCGAACAGCCTACAACAGCAATACCGAGCGAAGCAGCGCGTTGGCAGACAAACTCGCATTCGAGAGGACCCGGGTTCGATTCCCGGCCGGGGCCTTTGTGATTTCAGTTTCCCGAAATCACTTCATGCCAATGCCCGGACGTTTCCTTAGTGCATGTCTTGGCCGATCCTCCCCCCGTTCCCGAATGTGTGGTGTTGCTTGTCCCTTTCAGGGCACTCAAAAATCGTCAAATAAAAAATAAAATGTATCGACACAGCGCGATGACACTTGCATAATAGTATCAGAATTCACTTTAGCGTAAGCGATATATTTAAGCGTAAAAATCGGAGCACACAGTAGAATTCAATACTATATACACACATCAGCTGTTGTTATACCTCCATTGGCTGCTGGTGCCGTGTCCGTCTTTGACCAAGCCACCCAGGACTAAGTAACTCCGACACTGAACCTTCGTGATTCGTGCGCAAACAGTTAAACACAGACCAGAACATTTTTTAGCCAATGAATGAAGCTGGACGACCCTACAGTGCTTTGGACTGTATCTTGTCTCGAAATATTTTCGCGAAATATCACTGCCCCTAGCTATACACACCGAAAATGAATTTGTCTTTTCTTTTCCATTGGCTGCTGTCTGCATGAGAAACCGTTTCCTTTATAGACCGGGCCAATCAGAATTCAGTAACTTGGGCACATTTCCGAGATGATTTGTGGGTATTCGGTGGAAAAGCCCCGAGATGTAATTCAACCAATCTAGATAAGGTAAACGAACTTGAGTATTTTTGAATTACAACTTCACACGAAATATTTCTGGGAACAAGCACTGC
The DNA here is from genome assembly GCA_002778355.1 of Clitarchus hookeri. Classification (NCBI taxonomy): domain Eukaryota; kingdom Metazoa; phylum Arthropoda; class Insecta; order Phasmatodea; family Phasmatidae; genus Clitarchus; species Clitarchus hookeri. The sequence goes on from NQII01000441.1 coordinate 489,199, forward strand.
CTCTGGTGATGAGGGGAGGGGAGTGGAGAGATTTGGGTGGCTCTTAACATAGAGGTCTTGAGAGCCGATGAGGGTGAAGCGAGGCGAGCGTGGAGCAGCAACAGAACGAAAGGGAAGAGGAAACGGGAGGTATCAGAGAAAACCCGCCCACCGGCGGGATCGTCTGGCACGATTTCCACTTGTGAAAATCGTGGAGGGACCCGGTCGGGAATTGAACCCGGTTTGCCATAGTAGGAGGCGAGCAGTCTAACCGCTCAGCCACCTCGGCCCCTCTTTTGACAAGAAATTTGCACCAAGCGATAACATACGATTTTTCTAGACATTGCATGGATGATTAAAAGAAAGGCCTTAGATTAATTTTGTTGTTAACTTATCTTCGAATGTATGTTTACATTAACAGCCGTCTATTGTACCACTGAAAGTATCCAGCATCTCACAAGTGAGTAATACAGCAGAGTTACAAAGCAAGCTCGTCGGTAAGATTACTAGCCTTTGTAGCAGGTAATTATCTGCCCTAATCTGAGCACCATCATTAATCGTTGGCCATCAAGCGGTGGCAAACAGGATCACAGCAGTGAGTTAATATGCTCTTTTTCCTAACGTCTACAAAACAAGGATAATTAATTGATGTTTCCATTAGCGGGAAAACGGCGAAGGCTGCATTGTCCGCCGTGAATTGTCCGTCGCCCCATGCTTCACATTAACCGCCAAACAATCAACTCTACGCTTGGTTAAGCTTCCACACATTCAAAATATACTGTGGGAATTGATGGTCAAACGCGACAAATTATGCGCCATCATTGGATATCATTACGTAGTAATATTTAAATATGCTTATTAACACCTTCATGCAGTTCTTGTCGTGCTGCACGGTTCTGAATTTATTAAATTACTCGCTTACTATCACGGCTAAACGGATTTTATTCACAACGAGGTCACCCAGTATTTTCTTAATGGGTAACTTGGCGGACGATTCCGTTAGTAGAGAAGTTTTCTCGTTGCGTTCGTGTTTTGCACGCCATTGCATTCCTTCTCTGCCCCTTCCCCACCTTATTTCACCTTCATCGGCAGCTGCTTAGCACTGTCGAAATCTCTCCCAGCACACTGCAAAATAACTATCGCATACGTACGTACAGTTTTACGGAAATGTACAGTTGATGTACGGAAAACTCGATCTGTAAGCACGGAAAGACCCGGTATTTTCTCTGCCTTCGGGTTTCGGGAACTAACACTGCCGAGTGTACAAGAAGCGCTCTTCGTACATGTGTAACCATTAAAATAATCGTTTCTGCAGCAGCTATGATATCAACACCACTTAGACATATTCCTTCGAACACCAGAAAGTTGCACCACGCTTCTTAACACCAAGCAACTCTTGACACTCTCAAATGTTATTATGAACTGGAAAAGTTACGTATGTCTAGGGCCAATGACTTTTCGCGAAAAAATCTGAGCAGACAGTAGACTTGAATACTCAGTGTACACCTCATGCGTGGTTATAACTCCATTGGCTGCTGACGCCATTCCAGTATTTAAATGAGCCACTCAGGATTCTGTAACTCCCACACTAGGCATCAGGGATTCGTGCGCAAATAGTTAACACAAGCCAGAACATGATTCGGCCAATCAAGAAAGCTGGACGATACTACAGTACTTTGAACTGTATCTTGTCCCGAAATCTTTACGCGAAAAGTCACTGGCCCTACGTATGTCTCATTTCTAGAAATAACACATTCATGCCCTACGCCGCCAAAAGAAGGTCGTAGGTAAGTTGTGAGAGTAATGGACGCGAGAATTTTCCACGTGTGATCAAATGTCGCAGCTAGAATAAAGTTTGCAGATTTAAAAATTTTTTTTATATGTTCTGTTCTTGTGTTCAGTATTTTTCTCGCAGCCGACGAACAACTTACTGAGTGCTTGATGATATTGTAATTACCCATTCGTGTCAAAAAGGCGCAGAAATATTCCGCGCATCAGGTTGATCTCAAGGAAGAGCCTCAAATTACTTGACACTGATGTCTTGCTGTGTACAATACAGGTCATAGCTTTCATTCATTTGCAACGTGTCCACAATTTTCGACACGATGACTGAGCGGTTTAAGTTGGATGCTGAAATGCATCCATCCAAATTTGGTCTATATGGGTAGAACAGTGTAGACTTGAGTTACACAACCCATTTTTTTTTTGTTTTTGGGGATTTCGGGCCAATTATTTTTGAAGGGTGGGTATCTGAACCCATTTTGGCCTGCACAGTATTTTTATTTGGTTTTTGAGGGGCATCCTTGCGAAATTCGCTCCTGATCCGTCAAAATCTGTGGAATTGTAGCGACAAATTTTAACTTATATATATATATATACTACATATAGATTGTATATATATTCACAGCTTGAAATATGAAAAACGATATAGACACGTAAAATGTTTGGGCGGGAATGAAATTACGAGAAGAGCTCTCTTTACTGAGTTTTTTTACTGCAGAATTAATACCGCACTTATCGTTTTAAACTTCCGACGGTGTTGATAAGCCACTCATTACTCATTTAAACAGGACAAATTCACTAATGGTTACTAAAACATTAAAACGGATCAACACACGCAATGTGAAAAAAGGAAGCTAGTTGGACCGATGCGCAATAACTGGTGTAGTATATACCAAATACACTGTAAATGGCTTACTTAGCTGTTTAATGGTGAACAAAACTCGTTTGACGCTCATTGCACTCTAATTAACCATGTCGCTTTTTTATTAAAGCTGCAGTGCATATATGTTGCCAGTCATATTTTATGTCCTTTGTGATGATTAAGTTGTTACTTATAATTTTGATTCATGTTTTCATATATCCACTACGAAAATCTCATTAAATATTATATTATTCTTGTGCAGTAAAACTTAACCCAATAAAAATTATATTTTACTTTTGGAAACTTATTATAATATAGTAGTTTCGATTAAAGGTTGCCTATTTGCCACGGTCGTCGTATTTAGAATGAGTGAAAATATTTTTCCAATATTGCACAATGCTTTGCACGAAAATCAATCGGTAAAAAGGAAAACGTTAACAAAATATTTGCCGGCCTAAAGCACAAAAGGGGAAAAAATTGTTAGTTTGTAGTAAAATAATTCAAGAATAATCGTGTTTCTGAATTTTGGATTATTGTTTAAGATACAACATTGAAAAAAAAATACTGAAATTGTTCTAAATGAGAAAAGTTTTTCAGTGTACTAATTTGTTGTAAAAGCTGAGCTATCCTAAGTTTAATGCCATATAATAATGTACAAAATGAGATATTGAAGGTAATGGCAAATTGCTTAACGATATTAAAAACTGTGGAACTAAGAATAGAATATTATAGTTGTAGCCACATTAATGATTAAATAATTTTTTGTAGTAAACTGACCTTCATAAGAGCTATCAAGTTTCGTTGAACAATTTTCAACAAATTATTGGCTACATAAGTGTTTTACGGGAAAAGCCCCGCAGGGTAAAATTTCCTCTCCCATAGTAGCGATAATAAGTTCTATATAGCAGTGGCATTGCTCTCTGAAGGTTTGTGAAAACCCATTGTGGTAATGATATGATACTATTTCACCTTCAGACGTAGAATTGTATTCTAGACGTCCACTCGAGTTAGAAACCAGACAATGTAACTATCTTTTTTTTTTCATCTAAAAATTAGATTATACGTTTATACGACACGAGATAAACTCGTGTAAATAACACCTCCAAGATTTCCCCATGGATCAGTCAAGGTAAAGGTTTTAAATATTTATGACGACGTGATTGTAAATTTATATGTTTAAATGTGCAGATCTGAATGTTATCAGGACAGTATGGACGCCTGGTTTTCGCTAAAAGAATTACACGCTGGTTAGACTTCAATATCCTATATGTACTGTAAAAAATGTTTTGTATTTGTAAAATGAATCCTTTGGAAACTGTTGCCAAAGTATTTTTGTAACTCTACACAACAAATTATAGTAAATTTCACAAAATTTAAGCGTTACATTTGTAAAACTAATGTTGAATTATGTTAAACAGTTGTTATATACTTCAAGTTTTGAAATATATTTTGAGCTACATAAAAAATTTTGAAATTTTTTGAAATAACGTTTTGTAAATATACGATATTTGAGCTGTAGAGTTTGTCGCTGTTTTTCTCTCGCTTCGGCTCCTCCCCGGAAGTTTTTATACGGCGGGACTGTCCCGCGGATACTTCTCAGGGTGCGAATACAGCGCAATTCCTACCCTATGTACTCGTCACGCGTCAAGTTCCAAGAAATACTTTGGCAACCAGTTTCCGAAGAATTGCTTGTAACAAGTAGATAATTATTTTTCTGTGTCGACAGATGCAGTTGTCTTTTGGTTGTTGGCGTGTATCTCTGTGAGAAGACGTATTCGACTACGCCATTCGTAATCAATCTCCTCCGCTAGTGAAATATGCAATTCGCGGACAGGTAGCTACGACGCTTAACAGAAACAACCATCCAATAGCAGGTGTTCATCTAAGATAAAGTGTTTTTAAATAAAACTTGGTAGGAACAATTTTGGCAAAAATCGGGCATCCCTACACTTACTATTATATACCTGCAAATTATGCGTTAGTTTGTGGCGACAAGATAGACTCCGCTGTCTAAATAGATAAGAGAACTCTACATTAAACCTACTAATATTATAAATGCGAAAGTCTGTGTGTACGTCTGTTACCACTCAGCTCCATAACGGCTGAACGGATTTTGATGAAACTTGGTATGCAGGTACTTTAAGTCCTGTTATAGGACATAGGATACTTTTTATCCAGGAAACTCTACGGTTCCTGTGGAAAAACAACAAAACTTAAATCTGCAACGGCTGGGAACGTGACCGAAATATTTTTTTCCTCTGGTGTCAGAGTTTATCAGGCAGCCCAAGTACCTGTGAAATGGCTTAACGACTTCTATAAATCAATTACAACCTGGACCGAATATTTAACGTGCCCTCCGAAGCCCGGAAGCGCTCAGATGTTATGCCACTAAACGGTTACCCATCCAAATGTGTGCCGCTGGGAACGTTGCTTAACTTTGGTAATTGATTAAGATCCCTCAGCCAAGCGCAAAAAATAGTACCTAAGTACACTTTTTTCTAAATCTACAACTTGATGAAACTCACGTTTTGATTTTCATACATGGATGCTGGAAAGCGGAAATGTGGTAACCACGCGATAGTTGCACAAACACACTCCAAAAACAATACCGTACTTCTTGGCTATCGGGTAAAAAATATTTCCTTCCTTTTGGGTTGTCGTAATCAGTTAAAACCCAGGCCGACGTAGTATAATTTTATTATTCTGTTTTCTCATAAATGAATTGTATTTTTCCAATTTATTTATTAGTGTAGCACTGTAAAACTCATTTGTACCCGGGCGAAGACGGACCAGGTCGCTATTTTTATATATAAATTATAAAATCTTATTTATAATTAATGCGAACAAAAGCAGAGAAAATAAATGTGTTGGCAATGCCTAGTAATAATAAGTTCTGATGCAAAATTTTATTAAAGCTAGTATGAACAAATGCGATCAGTTTTAACTTTGGTATAATTTTCTAAACTCGGTTAAGCTTTATTAGCGCGAGGCGGAGGAATATTCTGAAAGTAGAACATTAGCAGGGCTTCCGAAAAGTGGTAAGTAACAATGGATGTACTATATATGGTAGTTAGGATGAACGAAACACCTGCTGGGTGATAGCTCTCCGAGAAGAAACCTGTAAGCTGTGTTCCCGCTATCTTAGAAGCGTGACGCAGAGCGTGATCGTAAGGGTGGGTTTGCAGTTGAGTACTTATCAATTAACGCTTTCAGTCCCACAATAATTTATGTCTCAAATTGTCGCAATATAATGCTATTATGGTTCGTATTGTACTCATAGTGATCCTGCACTTACATCATTAATGCAGCTACTGAAATGTGTGCTTGGTATTAGGAAGCATTGAGAAAACCACTTAGAAACCAGAGCTGTAGAAATATCCACAAATAATATAATACACAGAGAAATAGCTAACTGCACTAAGCCACGGAATAGATAATTTATTTTGCATGACTAGCTATAAGTTGAACCACCCGTGCATGGCATTTCACCCCTACAACTGTAACCTTTTTGGGAAATGCAGAGGTATTAGTTATCCTTTATTTTGATTGATTTACCTTATGCTTTTATTTTGGCCTATGGTTTCGTGTTGTCGGGCCACTTTATTTTTTTTACATAATTTTTTTTGTGTTTATTACATGCATATTACCACGTAGGTGGACTGTCATTTCAAACGCTTTTTATCCTTTAGTGGTGGTTGACTTCTGTGCCTGGAGTAAGGAAGTAACGCAGTTGAACTTCCATCTGTCGCCAATCCTCAAACATCAAGGGGATTCAACATATACACTGAAGAGCCAAAGAAACTCGTACACCTGCCTAATATCGTGTAGACCCCCCGCGAGCACGTAGAAGTGCCGCAAGACGACGTGGCATGGACTCGACTAACGTCTGAAGGTATGCAGGAGGCATCGAAATCTGCGCCAACTTGAGAAAGGGTTGCACGTCTGTCACGTTTAATGATTCTCGTCAGTCGTCGTTTGTCCCGTTATTTAATGATCTTTTTCCGGCCGCAGCGATGTCGAAGATGTGATGTTTTACCGGATTCCCGATATTCTTAGGTACACTCGTGAAATGGTCGTGCGCGAACATCCAAATGTTACCGCTACCTCGGAGATGCTATGTCCCATCTCTCGTGCGCCGACAATAAACACCACGTTCAAACTCACTTAATTCTTGATAACCTGCCATTGTAGCAGCAATAACCGATCTAGCTGCCGACCGCATCGCGTTACTCTGATTGGTTCCACACCTCTGTTATTTGCAAACGCACACCTATGCCAGTTTTTTTTTGTCTCTCCAGTGTACTTTCTATAGTGGCTCGAACTACTACTATATATTAACTAAATGACATCACATTTCATCAGTTTTGGCTAAGTAATCGAAGGGGAGGGGGGAGCCTGTACTGCCCACCAGATCCTTCACCGCCGGTCCTTCCGTTCGGAGTCATGTCCTTATGTCTCAGGTACTGTTTTCCCGCCGAGTCGTCTTTAACCAGGACCGTTTCCCTTCTTCAACGGGTACTTTCGTAAGACTTTCAGTTTCTTTCTCCGCATCTACTATCCAGTTTCGATACCCGTGACCAATGCCGGGTCGTCATTGCTGTGTTTCCTTAATGGTTACGGGGGCCATCACCGCCCCCCCCCCACTTTTACCAGTTGCCTACTGACTGTACCTTAATAAACTTTATTGTAATGCTTCATCGGGAAAACTCACATTCTTTGCAATGGAGCAGCTCACACTACTAGGTCTTCATAGTGGTTTTACTATGTCACTTGCGGGATTGTTAGTATTGTACGGGACAACCATGTGTTGGTTGTGAGTTAACCATCATCTAACTCTTCGAAACGTTACACGAACAGTCTTGCAAAGTCTGTAAATATCTTACCTTTTTATTTACATTTTATTATATTTCTAATGTCAATATTTTCACCATCCATTATATTTAACTTACTTTTCGATTCGATTCGTTGCTATCTTCAATTTTTGGGCACTCTTGCACCACATGCTTGACGTCATATTCTGTTGCGCATATTACACAGTTAGGAGATTATACCAAATTGAACTTGTATCATTTTGCATTGAAGTTCTCACGTCTTTAAAACATCTGAGAAAGGCAATGCTTTGTTGTGATCCTGCGGTAATTCAGTATATCTTCTATATAAGGATATATATTATATGCGATTCCGCCGTTGTCAGAATGTGCCCATCTCTCCCGCCACAGGAGAATTGTTTGTTCTCTCTTCTCCTTCTTCAACTGGGGGTGATGCTTTTCTACATTCGGTGACTTCCATTATCTCACCTATTTCTCTAATCAAAAGGCCCAGGGGCATTACTCCATATATCACCTTAAGAGCTTCCGTGGATAATGTTTTTTATTCCTCCGTAGCTGCAAATAGCGCTGCTCTGTGTCTTTAAAATTATCTTTTTCATCTGTACCTGTGATGCTGTTCTGTACCACACTGCTGCTCCATACATGGCTATTGCTCTGAAGACACCTGTATATAGTGTCATCATAGTTTTGAAGCCAAGTCCCCAAGTGACGGCAGACACAGATTTAATCTTGCTGTAGATGGATACATCTTTATCCATTGACCATTGAGTATCTGATGTCATGGAATCTTAATTTACTATCCACAACCATGTCAAGATACTTCACCTTGTTTTCCATCTTGATATCTTGATGGACCTGCCTTGCAATCTTATTGTCGGTGCTCTCTTGAGGTTACCCTTCGTAAGACTTGCATTTGTCTTATCCACTACAAAGTTGAGTTTCACTGCATTCCTCCTCTCTTCTACTGTATTTATCATTTCCTCAGTTTCGGCCTACGTCCCTCTGATAGTGGCGAACCCATTCTCTGATTGGCTGCACGAAGCTCTGGGAACGCGCCTCGTGTCTGTTTGGCTACTGCGAGATCCTAAAGGTTCGCCATTGGCTGGGTTGCCGACTGGCAAGTCAGTTACCGGGCGCTGATTGGCGAACGCGCTTTCCGACATGTTGCTGGCCGGTGCCGCCATTTTGCTGGCGTGTGCGGAAGGAGTTTGCGGTGCAAGCGGCAGTTTCACCTCTGTATTCTTAAATATTGTCTGTTCGCTGTTACTTCCAACGTTTCTGAAGCCCTGCTAAAGTTCTACTTCGAGTATTTACCTCCGCCTCATGCAAACAAAGTTGGACCAAGTCTGAAAAATTACACCAAAGGGCAGCACACAGCATTCTAGCACTTTAATAATTGTTTTACAATATTACTATTTCTTACAAGGCATTACTAACACACGTATTTTCTCCCTGTTTTTATTCATATTAAATATAAAATAAATATTTTTATTTATAGGTAAGATATAAATAAATGCTTAATTTAACAGAAAATAAGTTACTTTTACGTTAACAAAAATATTAAACGATTATGATATATTACATACTTAGGAAAGAACCAGGCACGTCATACATAGGTGATATTTCAAAGGTTTGATTCAAAAAGTGTGAAGAAACCGCGAATGGACTATATATACCCTGTGATTGGGCCATAATACTAGCTGTGAACAGCTTTCCTCATATGCTTACTTTCTCTGCAATATGTTCACGGTAGTGATCACAGATACTGACAGAGCCAACATAGTTGGTTTAACGTGCACTCAACAAGTATATCTCTAAACTATAGTAGCGCCACTACATCTTACGACTTGCGAGCCCTGCCGATGTATTCAGTCTGCTCGTCTGCTACCAAGGCCAACCGGGTTCGATTCCTGGTGGGTTCACCCGGACTTTCGTACGCTGGGGAACGTGGCGGACGATGCCGTCGGTGTGCTGTTTTCTTCGGGGCACTCCAACTTCCCCACCGCCACTGCTCCATATTCAAATCGGTTCGCCCTCGTCGACTGTCAAGACCTCGCTGTTAAAAAGTACTTTCTACCTGGAGCTTCACTGCCCATATAATACTCAATAGCGACGGGGCTATAAGGGCGACAATAGCCCGCGTGTAGCAGGGAGCTCAGTTGTTTATTCGATAGGTTTTAAGCACCTCTTAACATCGAGGTTTTGAGAGCCGATGAGGGTGAAGTGAGGTGAGTATGGAGCAACGCCGGAATGCAACGATGTGGAAAACAGGATATCCCAATGAAAACCCGCCGACCTGCGGCATCGTCCGGCACGATTGCTACATGCAAAAATCCGGAAGCGACCTCGCCGGGAATCGAACCAGATTCGCCTAAGTGAGAGGGGAGCATTCTGACCACTACACCACCGCGGCCCCCAGGAAGTTTAGGAGATAGCTATGCCGTGGAGAGGAGTGGTGGGTAAAGCCGCACAAACTTTTTCTTCCTTTATGAATGCTTCCGGAGTAAATGGCAGTGTGAAAACAGATTTAACTGTGCTGGAGAGCTCGGAAATAGCGTTTTTAAAGTGCGTGGCGTCTTGAAATTGAAAGTAGTCTTAGTACCTCGTCTCAAGTGTATTTTATTTTCGCAGAACAGTGAGTACGACGCACATAAAGGAGATTCGCAAAAAGTGTGTATTTCAAGCACACACCAACGCAGTTCAAGCTTCAGATAAACAGTCCTCTTAAGCCAAGACTACCTACACACCAGCATTCGTGTTTTGTTCTTGTAGCTTGAAATTAATAAATCGTATGCACTACGAATAATAATTATTAAGTAGTTTGCATTGCGGCAACTGTCGCCAATGAATTGCCTTTCAGTAATATAATTAACTTTTTCACTTACGAAGAAGAGAAAATGTTCTCTAGATATCATTAATATATTTATTAATTTAGGTAAATAATAAATATTTAAAGCATTGTAATTCGATTGCCAAGGTGTCTAATTTCCAAATAATTTATAAACAATTAACAGCAAATTCAATTTTTTTGGTATTCACTGTCTACGGTAATTAAATTAGAGGTCATTTACGAGCTTAGGGCGTTCTAAATCTTTCAACTAAAATCGGCATGTAGTGAACTGTAAAAATATGTTCGAATTGTTTTATGAAAAAGTTGAATTTTTTTACTTGTAACATTTAAAAACTGACTGCTTTTTTTTCTTCTTTTTTTTTCTTTCCTAAATTATTACAGAGAATATTCGCATGGCATTTATATGTCAATATTTATAATAGTTTCATTTCACGGACGCATATATGTGTGTATCAAGTCCATAGGCAATAGGACATTGTACGGAGCACGCAGTAGACAATGTGGCTCAAGGCCCTTGCTCAGCCAATCAGCGGTAGGTTTCGCCCAGATCAAAACAACCGCCACCCAGTTTCAATTCTGCACACTTACACTCTGGAATCGAAACTGTTAAAACTACTCCAAATCGGTGTATTTCATTGCAGATCTGTTGAAGCTGCTCCAAGCGGAATCTGTAAATTTCTGATTATTTCAGTTGCTGATATTCGCTGATTCAGAACTGATTTCTACTTATCCGTAGTGAATTACACCAGTTTGGCTATTAAACTAAAAAAATTCCCTTGATTCTTTAGTAGCCAACATCTAATCAACTGAACTTTCAGTAAAGACAATCCCACTGATTGAGTTCACTCACAAATTCAGATTTTGTGAACCTATCATGCGGCCCGAGTTCTTAATATGTACATTAGGAGAAAATAAACCAGGCACAAAAAACACCAAATAAAAGAATTCCTTGCAATAGTTAAACAAGCAAGTCGTTTTTGACTAGAAGTACTGTTCTGGCCTAAATATTACGTATTCACAACACGTACAGTTTATATTTAGAAGAATTTCCGAGTGTTCATTCACCCGGCATAACCGGCAATGACTATTCACTGTAAACGGAGCACTTTTGAAAGTCCTGATGAAGATACACCTGTATGCGCATTGCGCGTTCTTCCAGCATGTGTAGAATTAACAATGGTAATTCATGCGTCGGTCAAGAGCAACTGGGGAATTGTTAGAAAAGTAAGTATTTTACAAATTTGCTAATTTTTGCACTTATGTGTATAAAAAAAAAGCAAGCAAAATTAATACATTTGAAGATCGCTAGGGTGACCTGTTAGTTCTACTTAACAGACATTTAGTCCAGCTCAACTTCCGTGATTGGATGACTTTTAACTCTATTGCGTCTTAGACCTCTGGCAGCCAATCACGGACATTCAGTATCCGAGTAACTTTGTCCCATTGGCCCAGTCAGGTAGCTAAATGTCCTCGCACATTGACATGCAGCCAAAAGCAAAGAAAATTTGCGCGCGTGTACGTAATATATTGAAGTGCTAGGCCTGTACGCTGATAATTTCGCGAAAATTGGCCTTAGTGATCGCGAATTTCTATCTAATTATTTTAACCTTCTCAGTCCCTGTGTCCATGATCGAGGACATGTTGCACATGAAGGAGATTTATGGTCGGCACTGTAGCCGGCGTGTTGAGCGTCTTTTATACGAGAAGTCTGATTTGTTGAGGTTTCTGCGTTTCTCATTTGTGAATTGTTAATGCCGACGTCAACGAGGACGTAGCACGTTGATAGCTGGTCGCGAGAAGCACGTCCGACACGAGTACAGCGCTAATTTAGAAATTAAACAATTGCAACTCTCGACACACTTAATGAATTCAGGACTGCACTTGTTAATTCAACGCCAAGACACGGGTCTACTTTCTCTTCGTCGTTAAAGGCTGAGAATCTGTCGTATACATCTAAAATTCAATTACACCACTCGATTGCCAAAGGATCAAAAGAATTTGTTACGTTGAGTGATGACTGCCAAGCGTCACGCGCGGCGTGGGTGGGCGCACCGCCATTTTGAGTTCGTTTCGCCGCGTCTCATAATTTCCGCGTGGTATAACTTTTGACGCGGAGCAGCTACGACGCTCGTTTGAGTTTTAATCAACAGCTCTCGTCGAGATCAATCGATTGAGTGTATAAAACATTTGTGTGGCGTGGTTACGGTGAAATTGTATGAGTTTAAAGTAAAAAAAAAAAATTGAAAACTGAACACGTCAGCCTATACTCGTCAAAAAGCCAAGTCGAAATACAAAAATCGTATACGGTTGGAAAGAGCATCTCAAGGAGCAATCCAGTGATACCCATGAAACCCCATATGATCGAGTAAAGCGGTGCCGGGAACGTAAAAACGTAGACGTATTCACGCGAAACAAACGGCCGTGTCCCCGACACAGCCACACCCGTTGTTTTTTGGAGGTTGATTTTTGAAGTTTTCAATTAAGCGTGGACGGACTGCATACGAGAATTGCTCTGCGGAGGCACGCGAGATTCCAGGGATACTTGGGGAATAGTGGACGGTGCTCTGATCCAAGAGGAGATTGCGACACAGCATCCGGGGCGCGCGCGTAGCAGCGTTATAAGTCCCGAAAACAATGCGTACCTCGGTGTCCTGTCCTCCTACCCGCTTACTTTTACGACCCAGATGCGGGTTTACGGTCTCGCTGGACGATAGACCCGAGACTGCAAGGGGCTAGGGTAAGAACTATCTGCTCTTCACTCCGATCCACTGCCCTTCTAATACCACCCGCTTTCCAGCGCGTAAATTTCCCGGGGTGAAAAGAACGAGTATCTTCGTGCTCAACATTCGCCGGGTTATAAAAATGTAGTTTGATGACTTTGGCGGTGATTAACCACGGGGTCCTGAGAGCTGGTGGGTGCGAAGCAAGGTGAGTATGGAACACCACTGGAATGCAATGTCGGCGGTGGAAACTTGAGATCCCCGAGAAAACCCCGCCGACCAGCGGCGTCGCCCGGCACGATTTCCACGTGTGGAAATCCGGGAGTGAATCGGCCTTTATTGGTGGCGAGCGCTCTAGCTACTTGCCAACCGCGGCACCTTTAAAATGGATATGTTCTCTCCATTGCAAAACATGTAATCAAAATATAGGCCGTTCGTGGTAGTGATCACTTTTTAAACCAACCTTTGAAAAATGTCGCTGCCCCTACATGCATATATTTTAACGGTCACACTGACTGGTATGGGCCTCGTCAAGTTGGCAACAACGGAAGGAAAGTAGTTCCATGTTTAAACGTCGGATTAAGAGCGTTAGGTAAACAGTTGTGGATACCAAATTATTTCTTTTACCTTCTGTCTTTAATGCATATATGTAAGTGAAAGAATTAGCAAGTTTTTATAAGATATCTAATTTTCTAATAATTTCACAGTTTTCCTTGACGGATGCAGGAGTAAAGTGGTCGGGCTCAATGAAACGTTAATTTTACACGTGTTGAAAGAATAGACAATAAGCATACAAGTAGATCTTAGGCAGGGCTTTCAAATGTGCTCATTTTACAGTAAATAGCGTTTATACAGTCATATGTATGTGCTCGAGTGTGTGTTTTATTCTCAGTCTTTATTAGAGCATTATTTTAGATAATACCAAGCGAGATGGCATAGTAATAAAACTTTCCGACTCGCCTTCGAGAGAACCTGGGTTTGTTTCATTGTCCAGTCATCCTGATTTCGATTTTAAATGTTTTCCTGAAATCACAAGAGATAAATTCTGGGGCGATAGTTCCTTACTACAGGCCATGGTCGATATGGTCGATTCATTCCCCGTTCCTGCTTCTCTGAACAGCTAACTCCGTCTCTAATGACCTCGCTGTCGACAAGACGTTAAGCACCACCAACCTACTTAAGTCTTGTGGATATTTTATTGGAACTGGGGACTTGGTGTGCGGCAACGTGCAGGCAGGCTGTTCTTCAATACGCTATGTAGAGACTTGCAGGTTTTCTATTGTTTTTGGGTACTGTGGTCATGGGTAGCCAATTACGTATCTATCCGGCCCACTCGGGACTCGAAAGATAAGTACACAGAGAAAAAATGGCGTGGTGGTTCCTTGGCATACGCATTCTCTGATTGGCTGCGAGAGGCTCTGGGAACGATCATTGCTTCTTATTGGCTACTGCATGTTGTGAAAGGTTCCCTATTGGCTTGGCTACCTGCTGGCGAGTATGTTACCATGCGCTGACTGGCCGACGCTATAAGCGGCTATTCCAACTCTGCACTCACAAGTACTCTGTGTTCGCTGCGAGAAACAGCCTTCGTGATTGGCGAGCTCTCAACTCCTAGGTTCCGATAGATATGTCGCTTAAACATACCCGTTAAAAATTGTCCGTTTAGTCAAGAAATATTTTCACCCTCATATCCCCGTCACTTGTCATACACTTACAACATTTCTAGCTAGTAAATTTTGCGTTAGCAAGAATTTGAATAATCAAAAATGAGTAGATAGGTCCTACGCAGTATATCGATACTCTGTTACCAATTTCCTTGAAAAACCAATATAGGCTATTCACGGTGAAGTGAGAACTTTTTAAGGCCCTCCCAGCAGGTATACTAAACAAATAACAATTTTCTTTTACGGCCTCAGACGTTAATTTTTGATAGCCATAAAATTTATATACTCTGTATACTAGTGAAATGGCCATTTTCAAATTCACAATTGGCTAAATACTACAAATAATACGAAATTAACTATTAATCATGGTGCTAGAATTGCTCACTTTACCGCGAACAGCTTATAGCACGCATGGCTAGAATATTCGGATATCTTGTTCCTATTAAGAATGAAATATTTTCCTTGAGGGTGGAATATGCTTAGGCAACTTCGTGTGTTACGCCATAGTAGAGAAATCGCAGTGAAATCCTTACTGAGGGTTATTCCGGTAAGTTTGTTAAATTTCCCTCTATCTCGTGCACAATTTAAACAAGTGTGTTCAATCCTAAGATATTAGTGTGCGAAGTGAGCGAAGAGATTTGTGCGGCTCTTAACAGCGAGGTCTTGGGAACCGATGAGGTTGATTGAGGTGAGTATGGAGCAGCGCCGGAATGAAAGGGTGGGTGAAACGGGACATCCCCGAGAAAACCTGCCGACCAGCGTCATCGTCCTGCACGGTTCTCACGTGCGAAAATCCGGGAGTGACCCGGTAGGTGATTGAACCCGGTTCGCCTTGGCGGGAGGCGAGTAAGCTAATAGCTCAGCCTCTAAAATATTATAAAAGAGCGATGTAAACGTATGTATAAACTGACATTTAAATTGATAATATCATGCGCAGCTATGATTTTAAAGAGAAGGACACGCTTTCTGTTACAAACAGCGTAAAAAAAAAAAAAATACACGAATATTTTTGCTGTGGGCTTGTCGCTCCAGCCGCATGTTTTATTTATAACACACGCCAACTTTAATTCATAGGATACAAAAAAAACAGATGATATATGCACGCACAAGTCAACACTAGGGGAGACCCACGTTCAGGGGTACCCGGGTTCGATACTCGACCCGTTCGGTCGAATTTATTAAAATAAAAAAATTACTCCAGATAAATGCCGGGATGATTTCTTGGTCGAGTCCTTACTTGTTCCCGTTTGCCCTAGCAACTCGCTCCTTCTCAAAAGGATGTAAACTTTACTTTGATTATTATTTTAGCTTGTATACCACCTAGAAAATGTAAGCTCACACTACTATTTTACGAGAATCGAGTACGCAGACATAAATGAAAAAATATATACATCTGTTTAATACAAGAGGAAGAGAAGTTGCACCTTTTACTTTCGCATCGAATCCGCGACATCGGGCTTTCAGAATCACGAGCCATCCTCATTTCGTGGACGAAAAAAACATGAAGAAATTGCATCACGTAATGAAAGCAAATATGAACATACTAATTAAAAAAACACTATATTGAGTACAAAGTTTTAATTGGTATCAGCAATTCCTTGCACTTTTCAAGCATGCCGAGATATTACTTTTGCATTTCCAGGCATTTAAAGCCACCATTTTGCACCCGATTCGTTGTTAGTCAGTCTTATACCGCTGGAATATATACCGAATCAGGTCATTATTATTCTCTTCATAACCCAACGAACGAGTCCTTTCATCAGGTGATGCATATATTTAGAAATACGACGAGAACTTAATAATTTATTTCCTTGTAAGGCTAAACGTAAGTTGTATCTAATCTTATTGTAGCTCCAAAAATCATTGCAATCTTATCTCTAAAAGAAGAGTTATTTGATAATTTTTGTTTCAAGTATTTTTTATCTAAGATAACAGGTAGTTGTTCTCACTTATCACCAAATTAAAAAAGCGGTTTTAAGAGAAAAGTGTCATAAATAAATATTTTAAGTGTTTTATTTTCTTTATTGCAAAATATAATTTCCAATAAATTATTTAAAAATAAATTGAAGGAAAGTTACAATCCGAAAATCTGCTATGGCCGCTGTGATTTTCTTTTAATAAGCAATTTTAATTACACGCGATAAATAATGAACAGGAGGTAGGTTATGGAAAGTGCGCTGAATTTTAATTATCGTATAATATAATTGGGATATTGACATGCCTTAATTGGAACACGAAATTTCAGCGAATCGATTGGACGAGCTATACTTCAAAAACTCGTATAATTGAGATACTTTTGAGATTGATTCATAGTTTATTTGACACGCCGTGGACGACTCTGAGCCAATAGCAGACCTGCATGGAAACAATCGCCGAATCCCCTGATGTTCTGTCAACTGGCTGCTCACTAACGCATCAGCCAGTTTAAGAACAAATGATACTCTAATGTACGGAGGATTGCATGGTCTAGCACACCCATAATTAGGGCCAGTGACTTTTCGCGGAATAATCTGAGCATACTGTGGACTTGAATACTCTGCGTACACCTCAGGCGTGGTTATAACTCCATTGGCTTCTGATGCCGTTCCCGTATTTAACTGAGCCACTCAGCATTCCGTAACTCCAACACCAGGTATTAGTGATTCGTGCGCACACAGTTAACACGGCCCAGAACATGATTCGGCCAATCAAGAAAGCTGTACAACACCACAGTGCTTTGAACTGTATCTTGTCCCGAAATCTTTACGCGAAAAGTCACTGGCCCTACCCATAACTTAACTCGCGCAATGTTCCTGTCCCTGGTCATTGGCGGGAAGAAACGACGACTCTCTGCTGCTGTAGAGCCTCAGGTCGGCCAGGACTTGAGCAGCTGTGAGGTTGTGCACGTGTCTGTTTAGTAAGAGGATTGGTTTACGAAGCGCGTCCCTAGAGGCTGGTCAGGTCTCGGACCCATCAAGCTGGCGCGTGCAGATTCATCTCTGTGCGGTGCTGTTGATAGGTGAGGTGGCATCCACGCCCACCCACCACGATTGGCAGGAGCGTCATCACCTTCTACTGGATTGCATTCAACTGCAGCCAATTAAAGCACGGTGGTGGTATATTACAGTCTGGCATCAGACTATGGGATCTGGCCGATGTACACAGCATGGATTACTCTTAACAACTGAAGTGGCTAAAATTGCCTGATGTGACTTTGTGGCTGAATTAAAACCAGTGCTGGGCGCTATGCACACCGTATGTTGCTCTGGAATTCACTCCTGTTTTTTACCTTTAAGGCACAGGCAGAGGAGACTCGACTGCCCACAGGCTGTGCAAGACAGTACAGGTGATGATGATGTCTGTGTATTACTACGGTCGTCAGAGGGCCACGTTACTCTACCTGGTAGGGATGACCTCAGCTACGGAAGGGGTTTCTCTCCCCGGCCTTGGAGAACCACCCCAGGGTCCTTCACGGCCACGTCGCTGGGGTACGAGACATGCATTTCAATGTGAAGAAATTCAAATGTGTGTAAATGGACCTTGATGAGGTTTGGAGCAATATCGTCACGCCGGCCTAAGGACGGACTTGGCCCCGCGTACCCAACCAAGTGAAATAGAGAGACAGAACGACTTGCAAACCACCAACCACAGGTAGCTGGCGGGCGGGCTGCGTCGAGTGGCGGCGAGAGTGACCTGCGGGAGTGAAGTCTGCGGACTGCGAGCATCGGTACAGTGAAGAGTGAGACTGACGGGTGGGGCTATTTAACTGGGTGCACGAGTGTAAGACATTTGGAATGATGGCGATAGACTGATATATGGAAAAATGAGTGTGAATTAAGTGACTCTAATAAATATGGAGACATTGATTGGAACTTTAATTGAAATTAAGTTAGACATTAAGTATAGTGCTCACTGAGAATAACAATTGTAATAGCGGAGATACGACAGTTTTAAGTTGTAAATAATAGCTGTGTAGATAAATAAAATATAAAATTTACTTCTTTTATTTTTATTCATACCTCTATCCTCCACGAACTCGGTCGGATGCGTCCCTCCGGCGCATGTAACAATGCCATTATAAAACATAATTAAATGCAGAAACAAACACTGTTACCATGCTAATTGCCACGAAAATTAAAAACGAAATCTTGAGTTGTATTTTCGAACAAATGCATTCAAACAAGTGACCAAGTAAATATGTATATACAGTTGAGTGAGCAAAATAATATGTTGGCAGTGTAATTTGTTTGGCCCAGCACAGAGGTTTTGTTTATTCTAGAGTGCATTTTGTTATATGAACAAATATTAAATTTATTGCTTTTCAAGTTTTTTCTTTACCCAGCGGAATATTTTGTTCGGGCTTCTGAAGGTATGTTTGGCCATAGGCCCGTACAAAAAAAGTATCTCGTTGGCTGTGACGAACCTTTCTCTCAGAGTGGTTTGCCGTTTCACATCTGCATTCTGAAGTCACCTGTGGTCATGCAGTTATCTTGTGCACTCTTCCCTCTATCGTGTCCGGGGACTGGGATTACTTGTGGATGTGCGTTTCAACCCTCAGTTTAAGCACACGCTAATCGTCCCATTTTTTTTTTTTTTTTTTTTTTGGACTTCGCCTGACCTAGATTCTCATTTCCGAACCCGAGAGGGCGGCTGGTACTTTCTTCCTACCTCGTCGGCCGGGCAGAAACATCTGTCAACTTTAATGGCCGGCGCTGTCCTCCCCTCTCGCCGCTGGCTCGCTGCCAAACGACCTTCTCCGGCCTCAAATAATTACCTCGAGCTCATCAGCATCACCAGATTTTCGCGATTAATCTCAACTCGCAAACAACTTTGTACGCACAAAGTCGTGCTCCTTATAGCTGGTATAGGATTTTCACGATTAACTAAGTACTTTTGAAGCAACCTTTGGAACACATCACCGCCTCTGGCTGCACACTTTTTAACGGGTATACGACTGGCGTACTCACAATAAAGTTGGCAACGACGGATAGAAAGTAGTTCCATGTATTAACGTTAAATTAATATTGCCAGGTAAATATTTGAAAACTCTTAAATTATTTCCTTTTGCTTTCTGTTTTTTATTTGCACGTAATTTTAAGAATCAGAAAATTTTTAGTATATTTACTTTTCTAATAATTTCACAGCCTGACTTGACAGACGCATGCATAATGTGATAAGGCCCATGGAAATGTTATTGTCACATATGGTGGAAGAGTACACTATGTGCATACAAGCATAACTCAAGCAGTGTTTTCAAAGTGCTCAGTTTACCCTGAACAGCTAATAAAGGCTTCTAGTGTTTGGGCACGTTTTTTGGCATCATATTCTGAAGAAATTACCTGCTTACACATGCCATACTTTTTATTTTAATAAGTCATTAAAAACTAATTTGCATGGTTAGTAGTAAATTAAAAAAAATAATTTTACATGTAAATTTTGCGTTAAGATAGCGATGTTTAAATTTGAAGTTGCAGTGTTCATTAAATTTGTTTTTTTTTTTTTTTTTTTTTTTTTTTTTGGTTGTGCAAAAATAAATGTGTGTTGCCATAATATAAACATATTTTCGTTTCTAAAAATTTCAGACTTTCGCTTGATATGCATATAATAAAATAATAAATAAATTGCTCTACTCCGCTTGCCAGGTGCCTTCCCGGGAATTTCCAGTGTAATCATTGTTTTTCTTTCTCCTCTTAATTTTATTTATATAACCCTAGGTATACCGGATATTATTGTCGTTAAGAGCCGGGCTATGACCCCAGTAATTGGTTATTGAGTAGGTGCAATGCGTAATTAAACCTACAAATACGCTACTGGCATAAATGCACTCGCTTGCGATCTGCGCCATAACATGGTGGCTGGTCGGTTCCAGTCCCTTGCCACCACTAAACTCAATCAATTAAAAATTTTATTATATAATTTAATAAAACGGATTTTTTAATAATTTTTTATAAACATTTGATGATTTTTTGGAATGTTTAGGATTTTTTAGGAATTTATGGGTACAAGGTCAAAGGTCACTGGTGTCAAGGTCACATGCTAAGGTCACCTGGATCCAATATGATGGACAAGATGGCTGACAGAACCAAGATGGCTTATAGTTACGTCTGAATCCGGACCCTGGATCTTGTATCGATTTGGCTTACCCTATGCCTATAAAACCAATATGGCTGCCACAGCTCTGCCCTTGAAAACGATCCCCAAAAATCTGTCCGATGGATCGAAAATTGCCTTTCGGGGGATCGTTTTTGCAGCTGGGGGGGATAGGTGCTTTTTTAACGGGAAAACGGGATTTTTGTTTAGGAAAAAGGGGATATTTTGAGGGAATTTTAGTCGATTTAAAGTGGAAAAGGAAACATTTTAGGGAAAAATGGCCGCCGGGGACCAGAATGACAGAGCATGAACAGCTATGATCTCCGATCCCAGGTCCCGTTGTCCCAAAACGAAGATAAAAATACTATTATCTACGTAAATTTACGGACAAGAATTTCAATAACTGAGTGCCAATTCCTCGAAATTTCCAAAGTTCATGGCAACTCTATAAATTTTCTATATAATTAAACTTTGGATTTTGAAAAGTGAAATTTATTAAACACATTGTTACTTTTCTTTATGCGGTTGTCGGGGCTGCGGTGGTGTAGTGGCCAGATTACTTGCCTCTTAACAAGGTGAACTGGATTCGATTTCCGGAGGCGTTGCCCCCGGATTTTCGCATGTGGTATTTGTGCTGGACGATGCCGCTAGTCGGCGGCTTTCCCGGTGGATCTCCCGTCTCCCCCGCCTCTTGCATTCCGGCGCCACTCCATGCTCACTTCTTTTCTCCCTCATCGGCTCTCAAAAACCTCGATGTTAAGAGCCGCCCAGATCTCCTTGCTCAACTCTCCACTCCATTTGTTTATTGTATATAAAATAGAAAAAGTATATTCCAAACAAATAATTTTTGTAGCGTGTGTACTACTTTTTAATGCAACGGGTGTACAGTCGGGTGCGATGATCCACTGAAAGCGATTCTATTTCTACACACGCAGCATGTGCTATTTTCTATTCTGAATCAATTATATCCCGGTCTTAGAGACACCTGCAAACCAACATGTGCACCAGGCGCATAATTAACTTGGTTATGTCGACGTGAATATTTTAAAGTAAAAATAAGAGACTATAAAAATATTTTTTAAAATTATAAAATAAAATCGTAAGTTATCGTTCGAATTAAAATTTAAAAAAATATATGCAAAAATTAGTTTTAATTATTTTTAACCTGCAGTTTTAATGGCTAACGGTCTTATGCACGCGACACAAAATAATAAATCACCATTTTGTACATATCTACAGTATACACGCGCGCGATGGAGTATGAACACTATCGTAGTAAAACACACTTCAATTTAATACGTACACGTGTTACGCCTTACGGTTTTACTTGTCAACTGATCTTAGCACGTGGAAAACTAAGAGTGCTGTGCGCAAAGAAGAACGCGAAACTGTCAGAAGTGTGTGTGTCAGTAACCGACGCACGAGTGCAACTGTACACGCGATCCGGGTACACGCGATCCGGGTACACACGATCCGGGTACACATGATCCGAGTACACACGATCCGGGTACACACGATCTGGATACACATGATCCGAATCGCGAACGGGAGTGCACCGATGCGACGCCAAAAACAAGATACAAATAATTTTTTGCAAAAAAAAATGGCGACAGCAAGAGGAAGGAACAAATGTTATTGAAGATATTCAAACTTCTTCGTGACCTCACGAAATGAAAGTCGGTATCTTGTATCCAGGTATCCATAAACAAATCATAGCATCGAAAGTAATTAAGATTTAATTAATGGCTATAGCGTTAAGCAACATCTGGGAGATCTCATGCATCATACTGTCATATTGCGTATCATATTTAAAAAGAAAACAAATGTTATCTCCATCACATCTTATCAATATTTAGCACTTTGTACCATCGATAAAATTATAAGTACTCCTCATTGGGAATTCTCAAACTCTTGATTACGAATTCCAATAAATATAAATACAACCTGACGAGTGTGTCTGTGGTGTCACAACGAAAGTACTTCAGTGATATTAATCCCTATAATATTTCTGCAGGGAAAATGAACACATCCATTCTGAATTTCGTAGTTTTGCTTCTGGCACTTTTTACGGAAAGCACATTTGGGTAAGTAACATTTTTTTCTTAATATGGTGTATTGGAACTAAACCTTATAGGTAGGGCTACCTGTTTTCCACGAAATAGTAAACGAGCAGGTTAGACTTCAATCTATTATTTGTACTGTTGCAACTTACGTCTAGATATTGGCCACAATCCCCCCCCCCTCCCCGATAAAGCTCTGTCTAGGCCAATAAAATGTAGGTTACTCCGACACTGAACTTCTATGATTTGCGGACTGAAACCTGAAATGCTTAACATTTAAAATCATCCGATATGAAAGAGGTTTTGAACCAAAGTGTTTAATAATAGCATAACTATAGTAACGCCGCTGTAACTTAGGACTTGGGAGGTCTGCCAATGTCGGGCCACTTCTCCCCGGGAGGGGAAGCTATTGGACGACGAAGGTACGACAGGGGGGAGGGAGTGCCTGCAGATTGTCTGCCAGCTACCTGTGGTTGGTGCTTCGCAAGTCGTTCTGTCTCTCTCTTTCACTCTGGTAGGCGGAGTCAAGTCCGCTCTTAGGCCGGCGTGACTTTAGTCGTGAAATGTTTTCGTGGAAAACAGGCGCCTCTACTTATAGGTTTTACAGCACGTAGATCAAATAGTAGACATCCTCTTCTACCAAAACTAATTACTTTAAATTGTACGAATTAAGGCATAACAATTGTTTTGTTCATCAAGGGCAATACACATTTCTGACAAGCTTGTGTCCGATAGTGTAATTTATCAAATAAAAATTTTTCCTTTGTAGAGATGATGATGACGGTTCTTCCCTCAAGATAAACGCAGGTCGTTTCTTCGATGACGTCACCGATGGCATGAACAACATTTTAAAAAAGCACGAGAATTATGTAGTCGACCAGTCACAATACACCACGCAAACTGATGTGAGTTGATCTACATAGTATCTGGAACTACTTAGTCCATGTATTTCAAACCTATTTTTGCTTGTCAATATGAAAATAAGTATTAAAACAGCAAATACATTTTTATCAAAGTATTACTTAAATTTTAACTCAGCTCTTACAATTTATTTGCACGTGCAGAACAAAAGACGAATTCTAAAAGAAAATGCATGACTTAATTTGTGTTATTATCTTCTATGATTCATTAGTATGCAATCGGAGAGCTTGGAAATAATTTTTAACTATTTTTGGAAGTATCTATTAAAAACATGCTTTAACGAAACTGCAGACGTGTCAATAAAAATTACTATGTATTTGTAGACTCCTAAATAACATATCATATGAAGCAACATCAAAAAAGTTCTCACAACGTTTTTTTATAATATTTTTTCTCAAGCAAGTGGTCATGAAGTTGTAGTGAAATGTCTTTTATTTTTTAATATTTTATTTGCTGACTTTTGAACTTGTGTCCTTCATCGTTCGCAGGACGGGTCAGCGAATGTCACACTCAGCGGAGGCACAGTTCAAACTATGGGCGAAGTGTCTCACTCTGACGTCACAAATGACTTGTACACCGATCCAGCGGTTCACTCCCTGCACCCTGCGTTTACTACTATTTACAGCCTGAAGCCGTCTGAGGTAAGTCACTCTCTGTGCTACAACTCACCTATAGAAGAGGAGATGGTTTATCGCGAGAAAAGTTCACTGTTGTACTAGAATTCAACTTACTGTGCACATGTCCGACTAATTTCATTTATTATTGGCTGACATGCATGTATGAAGCTATTACCCCATTTCACTGGGCCAATGAGGTGTCTGATACTATAAAGTAGAACGTTCGTGATCGGTCTGCGAACAGCTTAGCCGAGTAGAAACCGTGTTCATACAATCATAAAAGAATAAACCAACTAGATTGTTACCAAAAATATGTTGGCTCAAACATTTTTCACGATTTTCCATTATCTCTACATATAACTAACACATTTACACTAATAACGATAAGCACATACACAACAAAAGCACAGCGGCCTGCCTGCAACTAATAATATGACGTTCCAAAACTTTCGTGTGTGCGATTATCCAGAAGTAAACAATAGAAAATATCTGCCGGAGGAAGGAATAAACTCAACACACACATACACACTTTCTTGATTAGTAAATACATATATCATATCGTATATATGTATGTATATATGTGTGACAATGTGTTTGGATGTATGTTTGTCCTCTTTCACGCCACAACGGAGCAACGGATCGGCGTGATTTTTTGCACAGAGATAGTTGGAGGGCCGGAAAGTGACATAGGCTACTTTTTACCCCAACAAAATTTATAATTCCCTTGGGGAAATTCTTATTGGAAAATGAAAAAGTACACAAACGCAATAAAAATGCAACGTCGCAACCTAGCAACAGATCGACGTAATTTCTTGCACAGAAATAGTTGGACGGCTGAAAGTTGATATTGGCTACTATTAATCGCAAGAAAATATCTCAAAAAATTTACTTTTGTGAGTCGGTTTACCGTACGCGGACGTGGAGAGCAATGGTGCCGGTGGGTGGAAGCGAAGAGGAGGGGGGGGGGGGTTATTAACAAAAAAGCCTAAACAATAATTCCGTAGTCCATGCGAGCGGAGCTGTGGGCACAGCTGGTGTGTCTATATATATATATATATATATATATATATATATGCATTTAATTTTATGAAGTAGAGTACAAGTTTCGGGGCTTCTGACAGAGCGATAGTGAGTGAATGAAGATATCTGGGTGGCTCTCAACAGCGAGGTCTTGGGAGCCGATGAAAATGGAGCAACGCAGGATTGGGAGATCCCCGAGAAAACCCATGACCAGCGGCATCTTCCGGCACGATTCCCATACGTGAAAATCCGGGAGTGGCCCGGCTGGGGATTGAACCCGGGTTGTCTTGATGGGAGGCGAGCAGGCTAGCCGCTCAGCCACCGCAGCCCCGCAGAGCGATAGTAATGAGGAAAGTTTGACACTCTCTTAAATCTTACTGTTACTAATACTGTGTTTAAGTAAGTGCGTATGGCTCTGTAAGGTTCGAGTTAGTCTTAATGAAAACACGTAGTTACATTATTATGTATATAAAATACCGTTTTGTGTTAGTGATGTACTTATATCAATGGTGTCCAGGCCTTAAATCTGAGTGAAAAAAACTACTGAAACGTAACCATAACGTCTTGAATGGCCGCGGTGGCGCAGCAGCTATGGCATTCGCCTCTCACCATGGCGAACCGGGCTTGGTTCCATGCGGGTTCGTTCCCGGGTTTTTTCCAAAGCTTGAATTTAATTCCCTTTGGTAGGTTATGTTTGGAAGAAAAATCGTACCCTTATCTTACGTAACCCGTTTTCGAAACACAAATTTTTCTTCTACAAAAATTATGCAATTTCTTATATTTTCATAAAATTTAAAATACTTTGTAGCTTTTGAGCTGTTTCAACTACTCTACTCCCCTTATCAGAAATTCTTCGTTCTTAACGTAGATCAAGGTATAATTAACATAAGCGTGGAATAGAAGAAATTGCAAGACCGACAGCATGCTGACTGATGGGATTGGCTTTTTTTCTGACACTGTACATCTAGGGACAGTTTTCTCGGAAATAAAAAATGGCAATGTCTTGGAAAGAGGAAACATTTTTGTACATTTGAACTGGGCGATTCAAAATCTGCCTTGAAAATTCACTAAATGCTCAGGGGTGCAACTTGTAATGTGATATGATGGTAATTGCAACCCCCTTACGTATTTTGTTAATGATGTGAGATGTTACTTGCACTGAAATTTTCAGATGTTGATTAACTTGTATCAACGATAAACTGTCCACGTTCGTTTTCTTTCATACCTAATCATTTGTGATATTTATAAAATAAAACCTTTTATTTCTCCTTTAATAAGTGCTTTAGGTTATAAGCAGTACGAATATTTTCTACCTCCTTTTGATATAAATGTATATATATATATATATATATATATATATATATATATATATATANGCACTAGCAAATTTTATTTAATATAACATTATTCTCTATATTTGCTTCGAGAGCAAATGAATTTGTAGATATTTTATGTCATACGATTTATATCAAATAAGAAATCTCTGTTCCAAAGTTTCAACATAATTTAATTTCTAAATCAGAATTGTTTTCTTTGTGTTGAGACAAATAAATAAAGCTTTCAGTTTTTATATGTTCTGGTACTGTAAAAATTGAAATAATAATACTACAACAATGCCATTGTTTTCAACTATTAAATATGTTAAAACATTTGCGACTGTAAAATTGCGTGGATTGAAGTAACCCATATAATTGATTGCACATTTAATTTTCTCACTTCTACAAAAAAAAAAACCAGCATGTATATTTACGTGTTTCGAAAGACCCGATCAGCTCTCAAGTTCTCTATGTTAAGAGCCGTCTTAATCTCTTCACTCACTCACTCGAAATACCCGACCACGCAAACCAATGAGATGTATGTTTTTTTTTCTGGAAGTGATAAGTCGTGACTCTGCGTTTAATGTTAAGTCTACAATGAATGCTCCTACCGCGCCCAGTTAAAAGCATCAGTTTAATAATAATGCCTTTTCTTCCCCCTTCAACAGCTAGTGTTCAACTACAGCGTCGGAAACAGCGGCCTTAACACGGACCAAGGCGAAGTGGCGTTCACGATGTCGGGAGTGGAAATATCGGTTGGAGTCGCCCTCATCAAAGATGCTGCCGGCACGTACGCTCGCTTCATCCAGAGTAACGCCACCAATGGCGGGTGAGTACGAGTAAGGTTCATCCTACTCTAGTTAGAAACACAACGAGACTTCTTGTGGAAGAGTTGGCTCTGGCAAGACTTCCGCCCCTAGCTGCACAGTGGTTCGCAAGCTTACTTTTAATTACCATTTTAAAATACGCGAATAATAAAAGAGAAAGATTTTACTTAATTACAAAGTTACTTTATATTTAATTTATAATTATTAAGATTGAGTTTTTTTTTTTTTTACTCAGGGAACAGAAAATCTGGTACACATGCGACACTAGCGCTTACCTAGTGGCGAAAATGTTTTGTTGCCGAACTTTTTAACATTGATCTTCCCAACCTGCAGTAGATTTAACCGTAGTATGAGTAAAGATGACTGATTTTACTGGAAAATAGTTCCACGTAGGTTATATTTCAGTATGCTATTTGCACATCAAGGTCGTTTTACGGCGAAGAACGTTCGCGTGGTGAACGTGTACGACCGGAAACGAAAGAAGGTGTTCTTACGAAACTTTTTAGTGGTCATCGCGTTACGTGAGGTGTAGAAACCTCCTCGACGAATGGATGTGTGGAAAATTGCGATATTTTATTTCGTGTTGTGTCAGCAAGTCGATATTTTTCTAAATTGAAGTTTGTCTCTTGTATATTCCACATAACATCGCTGTGTTAATTTCGCCATTACACGCAATATGAAGACAACGAGGCGAAATACTTTTATTATGCTTCTGGGATATCACTGTTAACGTGCTCGACTTCATTTCAGTTCATTCCAGATCATTTATAAAATACATAAATATGTGATAGGTTAGAGTGGCTGATTTTCTGCAAGCCTGTAACTTAACAAAACACAATCACACATAAAGAGTCCATAAGACATCACAGGAAAATATCACTCTCAGTGGCTACTTAAAATTAAATACACTTAATACGCATTGCAAAATGACTGTTCATGAAATAAAAAATTAACTATGTTTAATTATATTAAATATTATAAATGATTAATATTGTATAAACATTGAAAGTGGTACAGAATTATAATCACATGAATTAATATTATTCATATTTTATATTTTAGGTTGGAAATAATTAATTATGATATAATATCATTATCAAAATGTTATAATTATTTTGTATCATATAACGTACATAATATGTTTTGTGATAAATATTATAAATTATGAATTATATTTTATATATGTTACAATAATATTAAGTGTACAAATATATGGACGCTGTAAGGTTCATCAAGAATGTATACGAACTGTTCATGTTTCATTTTTGCAGAGAGCTGAGCAGTACTTCAGTGTCGGGGAGCGACAACACAGCAGAGACGAGTCAAGCAATAGCAGTGACGTACAACCAATATTCGCAGAGTTTCTTGTATATGATTGTCAAGTCATTTGACATCGTCTTCGCTCAGCTCATCGCCACCACGGAATTTAAATTATAAGCAAAACATCCAACAAGATAAATTATACTAAATGTAACGGTTGTTGTTCTGTACTTCAGCTTCCACAAACTCGTGGTGAATAAAACTGTATGTGGTTTGAATTATCTCCAAACCTACAAACAACAAATAGAAAAATAAATTTTTATATACACATAAATCGTAAAATAGATTATGTTATAGAGGCCTGAAGAATTCGCGGATTCATTTTGGGACAAGCTAGAATACAAAACACGTGCTTTCATATAACTTTAGCGATTGGTCCACGCGATGTTTGGCGTCTCCTGGAGAACGGTATCCAGTTGTCGCCTTCCACTGTGACAGCAGACAACCAATGTGCAGTTGACATTGTGTCGTATTTGTACATAATACTGTAGAGTCTAGCCTGCAGGTCATGGAACTCGCGAATTCTTCAGGTCTCTAATGATGTGCTGTTAGGGACAGGAAAATTTCGCGAATGGATTTGAGGACCGACTAGACTTCAAACAGTCGTATTTATGAGTTATTTTGCGATTGGCTCATAGTTTATTTGACATGCGATGGACAAGTCTGGACCAGCAGCAAACCTCCACGAAAGCAAGTACAGAATCCCTCGCTACCTTGTCAAGATGTAACTGCTACTCACCAAGGTGACAGCCAATGAACGAACATCCGAGCATTTTGGCGCGCAAAGGGTTGAACTCGCGGAATATTCCTGTCCCTATGTATTGTTATTTAAATTAAAGCATTTTATAATAAAATTGCAGGATATGTAAAGTTGTACAGACTGATTAGTTACGTTCATATTAAAACTTCTGAGAAACATAAAGTTGTAGTTATCTATTTTACTAATCAAGAGAACGAATCACAAACCAATATATAAAAATTTACTTCAATAAAGGTCACTTTTATGCACAAGTGGTAGTAATGGTGACCTCAGTAACACAGCAGTGGATAATATTGTATATCTAAGATGTATAATACTACAAAATTACCTTTTAAATGGTTGAAAAGTAGTGAAAAATCGTATCTATAAATCTCTGTATTATATCGAGAACCTCGTTTCCCAGTAACGAAATTTATCTGAATATCACAGTAGTTTCTTTGAAGATATACATAGTTATACAAAATAAAGTTGTATTCGGAATCAGGAATTAAATAGTGTGGATAACTCAGCTTATTTTCCATGACACGTATGTCCGGTGAGCGGGAATACAGGGCCCAGCAGGACATGGTGTTCCTGTAGTGACGGATAAAGGCGACTAACTTATAGCTTAGATTTAGGGCCAGTGACTTTTCGCGTAAAAATCGGAGCACACAGTAGACTTCAATACCATATACACGCCTCAGCTGTTGTTATACCTCCATTGGTTGCTGGTGACGTGTCCGTCTTTGACCAAGCCACTCAGGACTAAGTAACTCCGACACTGAACCTTCGTGATTCGTGCGCAAACGGTTAACACGGGCCACAACATTTGTTAGCCAATCAAAGAAGCTGGACGACCCTACAGTGCTTTTGACTGTATCTTGTCTCTAAATCTTTTCGCGAAATATCACTGCCCCTACTTATATTGAATGCCTGTTTTTTGTGCAGAAAAAGTTAAAATAAATTCACGATTTGAAAGTGAGTCAACTACAGCCACGACAGCAGGAACATCGCTAGACACACCCTATTCTCACAAAAAGATTCCAAGACCCGTTGTATTTCACAACCCTTGAGCTCAGATGCACTTCCGTTATTGGATGGTTTCCCGCGTGACACGTCTTAGCCGTGCGCGCGCGAATCACAGACGTGCGGCATTGAAGTTACCTCGTTTTTGATTGGCCAGTCAGGTAGGAAAAATTTCTTCTCTCGAAGACACGTCGCCAATATGAGAAATAAAACTGCTGGCACGCCCATAGGATGTTGAAATATAGCATGTGCGGAAATCTTTTCTCGAAATTCGGGTGTCCCTAAACGTCCGTTATGTTGGTCTCTGTAACCCTACTCACCGCCGCCCTACTGGTTCGCGCTGCACCGAAGACGTCCACTTTGTTGAACAAAGCTCATCATTGGCCTCTCGACATAAGTCAGCTTGGATCACGTTCGATTTTTGCTATATGGTTAGTAGGGGCAGTGATATTTCGCGAAAAGATTTCGAGACAAGATACTGTCCAAAGCACTGTAGGGTCGTCCAGCTTCTTTGATTGGCTAATAAATGTTCTGATCTGTGTTAACCGTTTACGCACGAATCACGAAGGTTCAGTGTCGGAGTTACTTAGTCCTGAGTGGCTTGGTCAAAGACGGACACGGCACCAGCAGCCAATGGAGGTATAACAACAGCTGAGGTGTGTATATAGTATTGAAGTCTACTGTGTGCTCCGATTTTTACGCGAAAAGTCACTAGCCCTGGCGGTTAGTGTTTAGCATGTATCGAAAATGCACGTCAAAAATATATCACGTGGTCCTGTTAGTAGCGTAGTTCAACAAAATACTCTCGTATGCATGGCTTAGTGTTTCCGTCCCAAACCATTACAACAACCATTTGGGTTTAAGGTGGCCGCCTGGGTAGGCCGCCGAACGGTGTGCAGAGCTCCAGCAGAAAAAGTTTTATTAAAAAACCGTCCAACGTGTCAGAGTGAGGTCTGCTTACGAATTGCATTTAAGAAACGTAACGCGTCTGTGTACGTTTTTCAGTTCCTCCATTTCTCTCTAATGTCTGTTTTAGTGATAGTGAAAATGGCTCAAACGGATGTTCTCGCGGTAATTTGTGGGTATGAATATTCCGGTACGAAACATTAAAAAAGCTTAAGGGACGTGCATCAAACCTTTGTTTTTATTATTACGACATAAAATGGTAGTATCTCCACTGAAAGTCTCATAGAGGCGCGTTATCGACGGCGAGACTGCACGCCGGTTCAGTGCTTTGCGCGTAGAGGCGGTGAGAGAGTTTATGCACATGCCTCGGTCACCCCTAGCGCTCCCACGCTTTTAGGCCTCAGCCGTTCAGTGTTCCTTCAACCAGGTGGCCACCTTAAACCCAAAGTCGTTGACTTTATTCGAGGAGAGAATGTAAATGGTTCGTGAATGGACATGCATGACTAGAGATCTGAAGAATTCGCGGATTCATTTTGGGAGAAGCTAGAATCCAAAACACGTGCTTTCATATAACTTTAGCGATTGGTCCACGCGGTGTTTGACATCTCCTGGAGAATTGTATCCAATTGTCGCCTTCCACTGTGACAGCAGACAACCAATGTGCAGTTGGCATCGTCATATTTGTACATAATACTGTAGGGTTTAGCCTGCAGGTCATTGAACTCGCGAAATATTTCACGTCTCTATGCATGACGAATGGAATGTAAATCACAGAATCGCTAATTTCCTTTGCAAATAATTCGTCTTGAAAACTATGTGAAAACGTAACTCAAAGTTTAAGAAAGCTGGCGAAGTGTTATTACACTCGAAGGAAAATGCAATTTTATTTCTGCTTGACTGGAATGAACTGGAATGAACTGGTATGAAGTCAAGTACTTAATTAGTGAAATCCCAAAAGCATAATAAAAGTATGTCGCCTCGTTGTCTTCATATTACGTGTAATGGCGAAATTAACACAGCGATGTTATGTAGAATATACAAGAAACAAACTTCAATTTAGGAAAATATCGACTTTAAAACTTATTTGAAACTGTTACTAAAAACGCACAATTTACACCAACTATCTGTTTTATTACCTTGCAATTAATTTGGCAGTTTTTAATTCACTTATGGCCCAGCGAGTTCATCGTAATATAAATCACGTAATATATCTTGCAGTCGCTGATTAAATTATTAATTTAATGGACAAATTTCTTCCAAACTAGAGTATCCTTGCTCATTGATATTAATCACATCCTTATCAAAACTAAAATTATGCGAGCAGATGCTTAACTCAAAAGAGATGTGTTACCTATGCGTTAATATTAATTTTGTAGGATATTTTATAACTGATATAATTTATTTTAAGGTTTCTTTTTTAATTGTAATTGTGTGTCAACTTAGTTTGTGTGTACTGGTGATATGGCAATTAATTTTATCCGTTTGTATATCGGTTTATATTTTCGTTTATGCACCACGAAGACACTACGAGGTGGGTGTTAGTAAAATATTCCCTGTAAGTCAGTTCTTAAATCATGATAAATAGTGGGAATAAATCAACACTCTGTATTAACAACGGAATGTGCCGCATACAAATTTAAATCACAAATTTTAACTCAGACTGCATGTAGCGACGAGAACAATAATTTATTGCATTTCAGTCAGCAAAATAAAAATTCAATGATAGATTGAAATTCTGAGTGGACGAATATTTAAGCAATTTCCATCGGTTAGGCATGCCGTGGGGTTCTCAGATCGAGACCCGAAAGTATTAATAATAATTTGCTGTTTTTACTCTGTGATAACATAATGTTTCAGGAATGTATAATGAATGCGAATGGTGAGTTTTAGATTGTAAAAATGAAGACTAAAGGCGATTTATAGAATTTATAATGAAGACTAAAGGCGAGTTAAAGAATGTATGACGGCTATAGGCGAGTTATAGGATGTATAATGAAGGCGAAAGGCGAGTTTAAGAATGTATTATGAAGGCGAATGGCGAGTTTTAGAAGAATAATTCAGTGGTCGGAATGAAATAAGAGGTTCGCAATTCGATTAAAGGCGTGAATTTTCGAAGTTTATTAGCGAGGTACGTGCGATAATTTCTGACATTACGCACTCGCATACACCCGAGAGTAGCTTCTAAGTATATCCACGGGTTAGGCATGTCGTAGGGCTCTAAGTTCATGGCCCGAAAGCGTACTGCATGTACATAATTATGACTGAAAGTGTTAGAACTGTTGAAGACCCAATTGTGTTTCCTGGATTTTCAGGATATTTCATGGTTTTCTGACACGATATCGACAGTAACTTATTAAAATATCAAGTAATGTTAAAAAATATTTGTAATGATTTTTTTATCGGTAATACAACCATTTTAACTTAAAAATTTGATTATTCTAAACTTTTAAAAAATTATTTTAACACAAACTTCGAATTTCAGCTGAAGTGTATCTTGAAGTCACATGTGTGGATTTTTACAAACTGTTTTGACATTGAAAAATGATTTACCTGGCGGCAAGGGTTTAATATTAGGCTGTTTTGGCTCTGTATTTTATTTAGAAAGTTGAAAATGGAATCAGGCCAAACTTCAAAACATTTGTCAAGAAATATTTTTCGTGACATTCTTATAACATGAATATTTATTTTGAGCTCTATCCTAACGTATTCATATTTGTTCAATTTTCAGATTTGTACTGAAATGTGAACCGACGCTGTTTTAGGAGTGAAAGATTACAATTGCTGTTTGATGATTTTCTACCGCGTTACGATTTGTATTTGTTAGACAATTTGGCATTTAGAGTATGTGGCCCCTTTTACACGTTCCTTTTAATTGTAATTATTTTCTTCCTTTTTTAGAATAATTTCCATTTTGTTCACGAGTACAATAAAGTGGCGTGCCTTCAATTTGTGTAAATTTTTCAGTTTCATTGGACTCGTGAATAACAGCTTTATTGTCTTATTGTGGATATGATATTCAGCTTTGGCCAGTGGCTTTGGTTTATTTTATCGGTTATTCTTCTGTTCGACTGAATGCCAGAAGCTAGTTTTAAGAAATTGTAAAAGTGACCATTTATTTAATATTTTTAACTATCTTTTTCAAAATTGCATAACATTTCTAAAGATGCCCGAATCTACAAAATGCATAACCAAACTGCTGATATTTAAACTTCAAATCAAAATTTTCCAAATTTAATTAAATTATTTAAACTTCCTGAAAACTATTATTCTTATCTTTATAATACAATAATACAAATTTCAACCATTTAATGTATATTGTCTAATTCAGTTTTTGAGAACTCATTTCACGCCTTTGTCACACATTTATTTCAGAATGTTATTTCATACCGCAACGATATTTTACACATTTGAATTCCCTTAAGGGATTAAACAAACAGGAAGTAATATTTCGACGAGGCGAGAATAACTTGCCGGAGAGATAGCATGCACTGTGAGGGCTGATACACAGAGGCGTGGTTTTTGCTGCGCCTTTGCGCTAAATCAAGGTCGTTTTGTTGACGGGACGGGCGGTTGTTCGCGTGCATACTTGACGTGGAATAACAAAGTTTGCTGTAGCGGGGGAAGGGATGCTGCGGAGCAAAGATCAACACACCTCCCAACCGACCACTCACAACCGCTATAACTCGTCACAGCTAATGGCTGTGTCGAACATAGGCCACGGCAATCAGAATACGGAAAACGAACATAACCGAAGATACCCGAAGTATAGCTTCTATACTCTTACAACTTTACCATAAAATTTTTTTTTGCATACTTAAAAATAATATTTACTGCCTAGTCGTCGTATAAATAAAGTATGTATCTAAGTTTGACCGACGAACTTCAACTGCAGGTTAATCACGAGCATTGACAAAAGCTATCTTGTGGTGAATATTAAGGGAGGTAAACGGCTTCGAAAATCAAAGTTTGTAATGCACGAATATAAAAATATCAGGAAGTACTTGAGATGGAGCGACAAAAATCGGGATAATTTTTTAAGAAACGTAGATCGCAAATCTGTTAAAGTGTGGTTGGTCAAATAGTCCCCCTTCACTGCTTGAGTAGGAGTATTAACTCTGTTTTCGCAGGTAACTTTGGAACACTAGGCGGTATTGGAACATTTGAGGCAAATTATTATTCATCACGGTAAAATTAATATAGAATGTTTTGTTGTCCAAACTCGCTCCGGTGAACCGCTTTCGAGAAAACGCCGCTCGACATTCCGGAGGTGCGGTGTAATCCTGCGAGGGTAGGCAACACGCCTACCACTCGCGCTACAAAGGAAGGGGATGTAAGTGTTCGTTAATTAGATGGCGGACAGGCGTGGATAATAAGCAACGGAGTTCAAATACGAGGAATGAATGGAACACGTGTGCATGGTATAATCCATTCACGGTTACTTCACACTTTTCTGAAGCCCTGCTAAAGTTATACTTCCAGGATATTCCTCCGCCTCGTGCAAACTAAGCTTAACAAAGTCTACAAAATTACACCAAAGGACAACGAACCGAATTCGTGCGCACTCATNAAAGTCTACAAAATTACACCAAAGGACAACGAACCGAATTCGTGCGCACTCATTTGCAATGATATTTTTCATGAGAACTATTTATTTCCAGGTGCTACCAACACACATGTTTTCGCACTGATTTTATTTTATTTATTATAAATTAAATATTGAAACTTATAATTAAAATACAGGCAAAGGTTTAATTTAACTAAAAAGTAAGATACCGCCATGTGGACAGAAGTATAAAACGCTTGTGATACTTGGCGTGTTTAGGAAATAACTAATCACGTAATGCATGGGGTGATTTTTCAAAGGTTTGATTAAAAAAAGTGTGAAGAAACCGCGGATGGACTTACATGTCGTTCGTGGAAGCACGTCCTCGTGAAGAGCCGGCGTCCACTTGGACCGCGGTGCTCCAGCGTTCCTCCACCTCGCGACGTCTGATGGTGCCTGTACAGACGTCTCGCAGGAGGATGCAGCTGGTACTTACACGAGGTGCACGTCGGCAAGCTCCGCCCCCGCAAGACGTCCCACGCCTCCACAGCCAGCTGCAGGCACGCACTGGTCGATCGCAGGTGTGAGATGCACCTCTGTGCGGGTTATGCACGCGCGACCTCGCGTGTCGGGAGCCTACTCTCGCGGACGGCGAGTCACGCTCCACAGAAACCGCAGACGAGTCCAGACACCCCGTGAAGACAACACACGGCCGTCAGCCATCGCGTCGGATCAAGACTCCTGCAAGTTTGCAGTGTGATTTAGAATTTTGGTTTTTTCGGTAATAAGGGGAGCAACTGTGATTCTTTCCATAAAATAATTTGATGGCAGCGACAGGCGATGTTGTGCGGGCAGATCTTCGTTCCGTTACACATCATCCAGACGCTCGAGGGTTCCATCTGTAATATTTCCCGCAATACGTGTATTAAAATAGTGACTCAGGTTGATACCTGCCAAATGCTGAAGTTTGGAAGTAGGTATTGATTCTGCTCTGCGGCGTGAGGCGCCAGCACTTGATGCTAGCCCTCAGCGATAGGGCGTAGGAATACGTCAACACTGCTGTCTCTAGGTCCAATTTACTAATAAATTACACTTTATTTGTGAGTTCACATAATCGAGTTTTATTGTTGCTTGAACAGGTTAACTGGTACATGAACTCACGAGACAAACT
>NQII01000441.1:527129-539251 GCA_002778355.1 Clitarchus hookeri
CTAAAAGCTCTCATGGTTTATTGCGGTACAAGCCCGGGACAGATGCCGCTGGTGGTGGGATCTCGGTGTCCCTTGGGCAGCTGCAAAATGCAGCTGTGTCTGCGCCCTGGTGCCTTCCGTTGTCTCCGGATGTCGTCTGCACGTGCAGGAACAGTTGAATGTGCAGAAACCTTTGGTAGCACGCCTTTGTAGCTGCGAGGCTCCTGGCGTCACTCTTCTGGCACGTCCACAAAACCCTTAATCCTTATTGCTGTCGTCCGCCTGCGAGCTTCGCCAGAGCGTGTGTTCTGACGAATAAAATATAGGGACGCAGAATGCGTCAAGGTCAAACTTCAAAGATGTTTACCGCCCTTAGGATTCACTTTGGACCATACATCGTCTATGTTTCCATCTTCTTTTTCCGTGATTAACCTGCAACCTAAGTTTTTCGTTCGGAATTAGATATACATTCTGTGTACAGTAAATAATCATTTTTTTAATTTTTAGATATTGCAGAAATATGTTCTTGGTCACGTATTATTTACGTGGTGTTAGCACGATATTATTTGTCTACGTGGTTTCCGTGTCTGTTATTTCATACCACGTATATTTTCACGAATACTAAAATGCTGTTCACGGTGAACAGAGCACTTTCGAAAACCCTGCTTAATATCAAATTGTATGCACAGTGTGTATCCTTCCGCCTTATGTAAAATTAACATTGCAGTGGGCTGGATCACTTTATGCATGCGTCGGTCAAGTGAAACTGTGAGATTAGTAGAAAAATAAACATTTTACATATTTGCTCATTCTTTTACTTACTCTATCTGCATTAAAAAAACCAGAAAGCAAATAAAATCATTAGCGTGTCCGTTAAAACACATGCTCTTATGGGCATAAAACGTTTTTCAAAGGTTGATTTCAAAAGTGCTCATTTGAACGTGAACAACCTGTATTCGTAAGTAGTGTTTTCGGTAGGAAGTAACTACTGCAGATGAAGGACGCAATCAACGTCTTTAACCAGAAAACGTAGGCCAGTATTAAAACAAAAAATTACGCACTGGCCAGTGACGTCATGCGTATGTCTACCAACATGATAACGTCATATTTCGTATTCTACTCTGTTTTCCGACGTTGGCAGTACTGTAGGATGAGGTTTAATTCTTCCCTTATATGCTCATAGTTTGTCCCGGTAGGCAGTACCTCCCTCCTTGTACGCCCTCACGAAACTACTGAGTTTCTAGTAACTGTCGTCTCCTTCTTCCGATGTTAGAGCGGCTAGTTGAGGGCAATCGGCTGTCTCGAAGTGAAACGGCTGCTGGAAACATCGCAAATGTGCACGTGCCCCTAAAAGTCCGGGCGAAATTTCTGTACTGGTTGAATTTAACATCACCAGCAATATTCCCCGAACTTGAGGAGTATGGACTAATCGCGGTATTTTCACACTTCTTGTATCAAACCTTTGAAAAATCCCCCCCCCCCATGTATGAGGTGTTTTGTTGTTTCCTAAATATTACTTTCATCACAACCTTTTTATACTTCTGTCAACAGAAAATGATCTCATTTTTGTTTAAACTGAACTTTTATTTGTGTTTTATCCATAAATCATATTACATTCATAATTGATATGGATAAGACAGAGAGGAAATGTGTATTTTGGTAATGCCTGGCAAGAAAAAGTTATCATGCAAAATATTATTAAACTTGAGTGCGCACGAACGCGGTGCGTTGTCCCTTTGGTGTAATTAACGAGACATGGTTAAGCTTTCATCACAGCTTCACAAAAGTTGTAAATAACCATGAATGCACTATATACACTCGTAAAGTTGACGTAAAACTGTTACACGTTTGCAACAACCCGGTCGACTAATTAATGCATGACCGTGCGGGTCAAAGGAAGCGGGCTTACTCGTTTACGCGAGTAATTTCTTGGTTACGAAGCACGCGCGGAATGTAGCTTCCGCGGAACAGGGTCACAATAATTCACAAAGGCAAGCTGAAAGCCGGAAATGCAAATAAACACGGTTAACCGGCGGGAAACACGAGCGCCATCGCCTAATTTCTGCTGGATTAACTTCAAAGAAACGGATGTGCGGCTTCGCTGCGGGCGGGCGGTACTCCGGGGGTTGGTACACTCGTCCAGCTTCCGGCGAAGATGGCTCAAAGAAGAACACTGTGTAGGGTCATCACTTCCATCATACTAAGTGTAAAACGATTACATGTCTCTGTTAACTCCATAACACACATTATCCCGTTCGATCCCGAATTAATTTCTGGCCTTAAGCGTTGCAATCGCTTAAATTCGTGTAGTGGAGTGGAGTGGATAGATTTGGGTGGCTCTTAACGTCGAGGCCTTGAGAGTCGATGACGGTGAAGCGAAATGAGTATGGAGCAGCGCCGGAATGCAAGGACGGGGAGAAACGGGAGATCCCCGAGAAAACCCGCCAATCAGCGGCATCATCCGGGCACGACTTCCACGTGCAAAAAATCCGGGAGCGACCTCACTGGGAATCGAACTCGGTTCGCTTTGGTGGAAGGCGAGTAGTCTAACCACTACATCACCACGGCCCCACCTCTGCCTGTCGTTCTGGTAACCAGCGAACAATGCATTGCGTGTTGGTTGATGTCAGTATTAGCCAATCGCAAATGAGAACTGCAGTAACTTCGACAAATAATATGTCTCACAAAGAAGACGCTATGAACACCGGCCACTGAGTCCTTGTTGTGTACAGTGCTGACCATAAATAGCCCTTCACGTGCAACATGTCCTCGATCACGGGCACCGGGACTGAAAGGGCTAGTTCTTTCGTTTCGGGTGTTACGGAAAGAGGAAATTTTTGGTGTGAAAAGTACCTACGAGCATTTTATTACAACTGACGCAAGTGTTTCATCAGAACGACGGCACAAAAATAAACCAATTAGAAATTGTTTGTTGGTCAACTGCAACTAATAGCACTACCATGGGAAAAGGGATTACCGTTTTGGTGCTAGATTCTGGACTTGCACAGCAACAACCATGACTTCATCTACTCTGCAGTAAGTCAGACGAAGACGATTATACTCGGGATAGTATTTATGGTGTTAAAATATGAATATTACAATTCCTGTTGCACTTTGTTTTACGTCCTGTGTTTTTTTTTTTTCACAGGTTCATGAATAGCTCATACGTATAGGGACACCTGATTTTCGTGGAAAGATTTCCGGTCTAGACGTATTGCAAAAAACTTTGGCTCAGATCCACCTTCGCTATTGGCTGGTTTTTACTGCAATGAGTTAAAGCGGACTGTTCCCCCCACCCCCTGCCCGGAAACTCAGATGTTAATTAAAGGAGTAAAATAGTTCTGATTGGTAGAGTCAGAAACCACATTGTTTACCGATGAAAAAAAACATTAGTAGAGACCTCTAAAAATCGAGTATTTATTTGATGAGGACAAACTATACTGCACTGCCTGTATATACTTGGGCACAATCCGTGAGCTTTATACGCGATCATTTACCAGAGTAACCATATTACAGGAGATTGGGGATTCTAACAGCGAACTGTAGCTATTAGCTACAGCACCACTCAGGCCGCGCCTCACCATGTGCTAACAAAAGAAGCTAAACGCTCGTACAGCAACTTGCAGTTTTAGTCAACTGCCGGGTAACAACGCGAATTAGTAGAGACCTGAAGAATTCGCGGATTCGTTTTGGGACAAGCTAGAACACAAAACACATGTGTTTATATAACTTCAGCCATTGGTCCGCACGGTGTTTGACAACTCCTGGAGAACGGCGTCCAATTGTCGCTTCCCACTGTGACAGCAGACAACCAATGTTCTGTTGATATCAGTACATTTGTACATACGTATGTAGAGTCTAGCCTTCAGGTCCTTGAACTCGCGATATTTTCAGGTCTCTACGAATTAGTGATAACTAGGGGCAGTGATATTTCGCGAAAAGATTTCGAGACAAGATACAGTCCAAAGCACTGTAGGGTCGTCCAGCTTCTTTGATTGGCTAAATAATGTTCTGGCCCGTGTTAACCGTTTGCGCACGAATCACGAAGGTTGAGTGTCGGAGTTACTTAGTCCTGAGTGGCTTGGTCAAAGACGGACACGGCACCAGCAGCCGATGGAGGTATAACAACAGCTGAGGTGTGTATATAGTATTGAAGTCTACTGTGTGACCCGATTTTTACGCGAAAAGTCACTGGCCTTAGTGATAACACAGAGTAAAAAAATACATGTACAGAGAAGAAACGGCGTGGATGTTCCTTCGATGTGGGCGCACCCATTCTCTGAATTGGCAGCACCGGGCTCTGGGAACGGTCCTTGCGTTTGATTGGCTACTGATTGCTGCGAGAGGTCCCGCGCTGGCTTGGCTGCCGGATGGCGAGTACGTTACTGTACGCTGATTGGCGGACGGCGTTTCAAAATTTTGTTAACCAGTGCCAACTGCGTTTAGGTAAGCTGTTTCGCCTCCGTACTATCAACAGTTTTAAGGCGCTCGGGTTAAACTCGTATGAATAGGGCCAGTGATTTTTCGCGTAAAATTCGGAGCACACAGTAGACTTCAATACTATACACACACCTCAGCTGTTGTTACACCTCCATTGGCTGCTGGTGCCGTGTCCGTCTTTGACCAAGCCACTCAGGACTAAGTAACTCCGACACTGAACCTTCGTGATTCGCGCGCAAACGGTTAACGCGGGCCACAACATTTTTTTAGCCAATCAAAGAAGCTGGACGACCCTACAGTGATTTGGACTGTATCTTGTCTCGAAGTCTTTTCGCGAAATATCACTGCCCCTACGTATGTATATATAGCCCTTTAAATGCAACACAATCGTCACTCAGAAATTGGAAGACTGTCGCAACATTCTATTTACTTTTATCGTATGTTAGGCGGATAAATGAGCGTTGCACTTCGTGAATCATGTTAAATAACCAAACATTAGCACTTCATGTTTACACATACAAGTGTTTTAAAAGGACTCAATGGCGCAATGTGGAATATTATCACAATTTTAGCAGTGCAAATCGCTTGCTGACGTAGTACTTTAAGACGTTTTAATAAAAACGGCCAATTCGTTTACGCTCATTTACCGTATGTAAGACTTTTTGAGTCACAAGAGCCTTGCAGTCACGGCGCGATATAGATGTCCTTAAAAATAAACTGACCCGGACATACCGATGTTTTTATCATATTTTTTCGAAGAAACAAAATAATATTACAGATAATTTCCGCAAATAAAAACAAATTTTTGTTAAACTACTGAGATTATCATGATGGACTGTACATCCTGTTATGGTCGAAAGAACATTTATTTGGAACGTTTTTCAACACCACCGCGGCCCCCTCGGAGTTTCAGCCCGGCTTCCTAGGTGGGAGGCGAGTGGTCTAGCCGTTACACCACCGCGGCCCCCCTCGGAGTTAAGTTTTCCGTCAAGTAATAACGCGAATTTTGCAGCTCGCTAGTAATATCTGGACGCGTGGAAACGTATTTCAAACACGTTTAGAGGTTTGTGCTAGAAACGTGTTCCTCCGATACGCACGTTAGCTATGACTAGAGAACCTGAAATTTCGCGAGTTCATTTAAGTAGGATGTTAAACTTTGTCCGTTTGTACCACGAAGTTCCGCTTCTATTGGACCGCAGTTTGTCGGACACGCCCAGGACGACTTTCGACCAATGACGAACCTGCAATGAAAAAAAGTTCCCAATCCCGTGCTACCAAGTCTGGTTTTAAACTGGGGCAACAGTTTGTTCGTTTGTACCATTAAGTTCTGCTTCTATTGGACCACAGTTTGTCGGACACGCCCAGGACGACTTTCGACCAATGACGAACCTGCAATGAAAAAAAGTTCCCAATCCCGTGCTACCAAGTCTGGTTTTAAACTGGGGCAACAGTTTGTTCGTTTGTACCATTAAGTTCTGCTTCTATTGGACCACAGTTTGTCGGACACGCCCAGGACGACTTTCGACCAATGACGAACCTGCAATGAAAAAAAGTTCCCAATCCCGTGCTACCTAGTCTGGTTTTAAACCGGGGCAACAGCCAACGAACAACAAACTGAGACTCAAGTACACAAAGGACTGTGGAGTGTAGCTAGTCGCCGAACTAACTCGTGGGAATCCCCGGGTCCCTAGCTACGGAGGAGCCCCTGGCGGGGAGTGCGGTGACCTTGGAATATACCCGCAGCACGGCGCCCTCGTAAACATCACATCTCGCATCGCGGGCGTACGTGAACGCGGTTATCTTGGCGGTCATGAATGCGCGCCGGCTAACCGCACATCAATTTGCGGCTTCGCCCGACTGAATGTTAACTGCGTTTGCAGACACATCCCTCCTCCCGGCGCCATAGGTAGGTTACCAATAAAAAAAAAAGTAAAATATTCGCTAGTCCG
The DNA here is from genome assembly GCA_002778355.1 of Clitarchus hookeri. Taxonomy (NCBI): domain Eukaryota; kingdom Metazoa; phylum Arthropoda; class Insecta; order Phasmatodea; family Phasmatidae; genus Clitarchus; species Clitarchus hookeri. The sequence goes on from NQII01000441.1 coordinate 533,498, forward strand.
CAGCGGTAAATGAATCTTCGTGGTTTGAGGCTGGCCCTGCACGGGATGTTTTACTGTACGGTAAATGCTATGCGGTACGTACTGTGCGGTTGCACGGCAATTTTGAAATAGAATAATAATCACAATTTTATACATATTTTACACCTACTATGTTAACTAGAATATAAAAGTTAGGTAGTAAAATTGCCTGCATTTTGAAAAGTTGCACTAGTTAAAAATATTTTATTGTGTAGTTACTCCTTTGGGTCCACGGATAAAAAAAAATGTGACTAAATTTTAAAAATTAGTAAATGCAATGGTATTAATTCATAATAAAGTGTATCTAACCGTATCAATTAAGTACCAGCGTTATGCTAATGGTGGGCTTATACTTGGAACTAGTGGTTTTTCGCAAACAAATACGAGTACACGGTAGACTTCAATACTATATGCACACTTCAGCTGTTGTTATACCTCCATTGGCTGCTGGTGACGTGTCCGTCTGTGACCAAGCCACTCAGGACTAAGTAACTCAGAAACTGAACCTTCGTGATTCGTGCGCAAACGGTTAACACGGGCCACAACATTTGTTAACCAATCAAAGAAGCTGGACGACCCTACAGTCCTTTGGACTGTATCTTGTCTCAAAATCTTTTCACGAAATATCACTGCCCCTACCTATCCTATAGTGAATAACGTGTTTTATGAATGCAATTAAAGTCTACTATATTCGAAGGAAGTTAATTTTTAGTCAGTAATGAGTAAATTATTTCATAGTGTTTGTTTTACAAATGAAATGAGTGGGCAGTGGTACTCGTTGCTTGAGGCAAGTTTTCTTCATGAAATAATGTATTTACTGCGTGAGTGTGTCAACATGAAGGAAGGAAACAAATATTTCTGTCATCCGTGTCATCTGGTCTGAGGTTGGTCTTAAATTGATGTTATCGCGTGCAAACAATTTTCTTGTTTTTCCTTTACTTTACAAAAACATTGGGATGTAAAATAAATTAAGTGCTATTATATTGTCATGAAAAATACCGATGAATATAAAAATTAACACCAGGGGAGAATCAAACTCGCTCCTTTAGTGTGCATGACGATCTCCACTTCGCGAAATGAGTATACGCAATACATTTTATAAAAATTGTTTGGATATAAGATGCTATGTGAAAAATAAAATTACTTTTACTTTACGATATACTTAATTTTTTGACATAGAATAAATCAAAACTTTGTTATGTTATTTTCAATATTTTTCTTAACCTGAAACGCGTGTTTATAAATTTCATGGCATTTAAATTGTTGTTAATTTTGTAGTCCTTCGACGGCACGCAAAATTATAAAACATTATTTACAGTGAGAAACCATCAAGAAAAATGATATGAGAAACGAACAGTTTTAAACCAATAGCCAAAATGAGTGCAGAGAAGCCGATACAGGAAATAAACAAAATATTTTCTCTTACACCGAAATAAATACACTCCAAAGAAGCAAATCATATATCAAAAAAACAATTTGGCAGATTTACGATAAAGAGTAACAAATAACTTAACGGTCTACAGGGCATATTAATTTTTCTTTAAACAGGACTGTAATTCTGGTTGGTTGTTTTCGGTAGGAGTTAAAAGAGTTGTAGCCCAGTATAGTTAATAATTAATTATACTTAGGGGCAGTGATATTTCGCGAAAAGATTTCGAGACAAGATACAGTCCTAAGCACTGTAGGGTCGTCCAGCTTCTTTGACTGGCTAAAAAATGTTCTGGCCCATGTTAACCGTTTGTGCACGAATCACGAAGGTTCAGTGTCGGAGTTACTTAGTCCTGAGTGGCTTGGTCAAAGACGGACACGGCACCAGCAGCCAATGGAGGTATAACAACAGCTGAGGTGTGTATGTAGTATTGAAGTCTACTGTGTGCTCCGATTTTTACGCGAAAAGTCACTGGCCCTAAATATACTAAGAATACCTTTCAAAACATTATCTCGGCACGTCATAAGTGCTGAAGTGCCAATAGTTGTATGTTCTTGAAATACATGTGATGTTCATCATACTCGAGTTAAAATCTTCGTTAATGCAGGGAAACTCCAGTCATGGAGCGATCCCAGGTGGCATGGTAACTGGATTGTGCGTGGAGTGCTGCAGGCAATGAGCCACACCTCTTACAGTGTCTCTCTGTCTCCCGCCTTCGCAAACGAAGTTACTGTAGATTTAAGCTCTCTTTGCTACGACCCGTCCTCTGTGCAGCAAAGAAACTTTGAGGCGCCCGCCTACCTGCGTATCTCTCGCTTTACTCGAGGCTCAGGAGCAAAGCAGACGTAGGATCGACCTGGCACGCCAATGAAGAGCACGTTTGGAAGCCCTGCTTAGGATCTACTTGCATGCACGTTGTGTGTTCTTCCACAGCGCGCAAAACTAGCGTTGCCACGGGCCCCATTACTTTACTAGTGCGTCGGTGAAGTGAAACTGTGAAATTATTAGAAAAGTTAATATTTTACAAATTTGCTATTTCTTACACTTACATGCATTAAAAAAGAAACCCGAAAAACAAAATAAATAATTTCGGCATTCAAAAATATTTACCTTACACTTTCAATGCAACATTAACATTAAGACATGGAACTATTTTCCTTCTGTCATTACCAACTTTCTGAGCTNGGGGGGGGGGGTATATTTTTCAAATGTGCTGAATTAACCGTGAACAGCCTTATAGTACACTGTAAAAAAATTTTTAATTTTACTAAGAAATTGTTTGTAATATTACAAATGATAGTAACAGTACAAAGATTACTCTTGTAAAAACTGCTCGTTTGTAAAATTACAAGGGTCGTGTTTGTAACAAACCTCAAGAAATGTTTTTACTATACTGACCCGTATCCGCGAGCTTCAGCAAAATGGCGGACACTTAACAACGTAAAATCGTATATAGCTGGTTGTGCAAAAACTATAGGTGATGTAAAGTGTAGTTGCGTGCAGAAAGAAATGTTTTGCAAGTTTGAATAACGCTAAACAATTAAATCAACTTAAATAATCATAATAAAACGACAATTTCAATGAAACGCGACCGCATTACTCATTAACTATTAATGTTTACTAGCTATACAGAACTATTTAAATGAAGTGAATGTATTCGTTTTAATAAAACAACTTCATTTATATTTTGTAGTCACTTACATCTATATTTACGACAGAAATAAGTGTGAGGTTCGTAAGTCGAGTAGGTGTTGTGGTTAGTGGTTCGGGTTCTAATCCCTGTGTTTGCAAAGCGTAATTTTTTTTGTAAATTATATTTTAAAATATTTTTTTTAGTTATTTTCTGTTATTAATTTATCATATTTGTTTTCTATAAGAAAATATATGCTTTATGTATGCTTTTTAAAGTTGTAATACGAGGCTATCATTTTTAATATTATAAATACATGTTATGCAGATTTCACAAGAAAATTGTTTGTAGTTTTACAAATGACTTTCTTGGAAACTTGGTTTCAAAGGGTTTTTATTTTAAAATGACAAAAAACTGCCAGGGTGTATATTTTTTAACATACTATGATGATTTCGCTCGCATGTTGATCGAGCAAGGCAATTTGAAAATTTCTCTGTCCTTGAAATCAAAACTCGCGTTGAAACATATACTATGTTTCTTTGGTATTTAACACAATGCTAACAGTATTAACATGCATCACAACATAAATAATATTCCTTACTATAAATTTTTAGTATAACCTATTCGAAGAACAATAGCAATTGTAAATCCCTTTACACAATAAAGAACATTTGATCACAGAACAGGTAAGTAAACAGAAGTGGAATTGCTAGGCGTTTTATTTTATGTGGATTTACCCATTCGCGGATTGGCTCTACAGCGAGCCTTTGTCTGATTGGTTATTGTGTGCTGCGCAAGATTCCCTACTGACCGAGCTGTTGGCTGATAAGTAAGTTACCAAGTTCTGATTGGCGAACCGAGTTTTCACAAAGTCGCTGGGCGGTGACGCCATTTTGCCGGCGCTTGCGGCTGGAGTTAGCGCTGCAAGACAGCTGTTTCACCTCCGTGTTCTTAACACGTTCAACACTCGACATAGTTACAAAGCTAAATTATGACCTGCAGCACGCCAAATGCGAAATATCTTATATGGATCATTGGGGAGCTGAACGTGTCATTGGCTGTCGTTTATTGCAACGGCCATGCCTCTTCTTTTTCACTTGCCCACGGAGATTTCATCAAGACTGAAGACCATTCTCTTATTTTATAATCGGACGGTGTTTTTAAGCTTTGTGGTATTTTTCTGGATTGCAGAAGTTTATCTTATGCTCCTTTGTTACCGTAATTCAGGATACAATTTATCGAAAGAAAGTACGAGATTTTTAAAGCCAGGAAATAAAAGTTAACGATTGCCTGTATGGTGTAATGACACCGTGCTGGAAGTGCTAAGTATACTATGATTTTATTATGGAGAGATTTGGGCGATCCTTAAAATCGGGATCTTTGAGAGCCGATGAGTGTGAAGCGAGTTGAATACGGAGAAGTGCACGAATGCAAGGGTGGGGGAAACGGGAGATCCCCGAAAAAAAAACCCGCCGACCAGCGGTATCGTCCGGCACGATTCCCACATGCGAAAATCCGGAGTGAACCGGCTAGGGATGGAACTCGGTTCGACTCGGTGGGAGGCGAGCAGTCTAACCCCTACGCCATCGTGGTTCCACAGTATAGTGTGTGGACCAACATGAACATGCTCATAGGTCTTCTTGAAATTCGCGAGACAACGTTCGAAACATGTTCAGGAGACGAAAATCAGTGCACCTCGTCTTTATTCTTAGGTTAGACACCCGGAATTTTTTCGAGTTCATTTGAGGATAAGCTAAACTTCAAAAACGTGTACGTCTGACTTTCTTTTCCAACTGATTCGCAGTTTGTAAGCCACGCCTTGGAATAATTTGAGCCTATAACTAACCTGTAAGTAAAATACGGCCGAATACCGTGTTACCTGGCCTGGGGTTAAACTGCAGCAACGGCCAATAAACAACTAGCTGAGCTATGCCATCTGCATGTACAAAGTGTTGAAGCAGGTTCACCCAGACACTGGCATATCATCCAATGCCATGAGCATCGTGAACAGCTTCGTCAACGACGTCTTTGAGCGCATCGCAGCAGAAGCAAGTCGTCTAGCTCACACCATCACCAGCCGCGAGATACAGACAGCTGTAAGCCTTCTGCTGCCCGGGGAGCTGGCCAAGCACGCAGTGAGCGAGGGCACCAAGGCAATCACCAAGTACACCAGCTCCAAGTGAGCTGCCCCTGGCCAGCGCACTTGATTAGTAAAAATAAAAACAGCGTAGCTAAATAACGCCCACAAGATGACCTTACTTCGTTTATGAAGTGCAATTAAATACGTGTTACATATAAATACCTATTACATTTTTGCGACTTTCCTGACATAAAGAATTCTGGAATCTAGCTGGTTGCCGAATGTAGCCGCAACATTTCCGGGTCTCTCATCTATGGCGCACGCGTGTTGTACGCAAGCGAAAGAGCGGGGAGATATTTCATTTGCTATTCAGACTTTATTTTAGCCTCGAATGTAACACTGTAGCCCCAAAGATATTAAGCGTGTAATAAAACATGTTTTTTTCTTAAAAAAAAAGATGTTAGAGCTGTCACGTTTGTTCTGTAGACTGGAAGGAACTACAGTTTATTTTCAACCTCTTCAGCCGTGGAGACAGATGTCCCGGCATGCGGGCGCCCTTTAACTACGCGGGTCACTGATGAAATATTAAACGCGCGC
>NQII01000441.1:539286-551618 GCA_002778355.1 Clitarchus hookeri
GACGAGTATGCTATTCGTTGGTGGGCCGAGGGGGGTCCGAGGGGGTGGTTTTGGAGCGGAGGAGCGAGGCGCAAGGGGGCGAACCGCAGTTTAATGCGGACTCGCGGGCATGAATAATTGCGCCGCCTCTCGACGCACCCCCGCGCAGGGGGTTGGTTGCGGGGGTTGGCGAGGGTTGGAACGCCGCATACTTGGAGTGGCCCAACTTCCGGTGCGGGCTGTCCGAGCCCTTCGGTGGCGCAGGGAACTTCCCGCGCGTGACGAGAGCCGGCAAAGAAAAAAAAAAATCCCTTTCCCCTCCTATGCGTTTCACTATCCCGGGAGAGTTTTTTTCCCAACGTGAAGGATAAACGTTTTGAACTGCCACCCTGAAACCCGCGTAAAACATGAATATCCTCTTAAATATTTTTCTTGCAGACTTCTTAAAAAAAAATTTGAAAATGATTTCCCCTACCAACAAACTGGAAAAATTTTACGTGATCTCGAACAAGTATGCATATAGCAGGGCCACCTGCTCTTCGCGAGAAGATTACATGACTTTGCACTCGAAAACACTTTAGTTCATGACCAACGTCGCGGTTGGATGGTTTTAACTCGCACGCGTCTTATTTGTCTGCCAGCCAATCACGGGCGTCCAATGTCGGTGTAACTATTCTGATTGGCCCAGCCGAGCAAAAATTTCTTCTCACACAGTCTCGCACCTAATAAGTAGAGACCTGAAGAATTCGCGGATTCATTTTGGGACAAGCTAGAATCCAAAACACGTGCTTTCATATAACTTTATCGATTGGTCCACGCGGTGTTTGACATCTCCTGGAGAACGGTATCCAGTTGTCGCCTTCCACTGCGACAGCAGACAACCAATGTGCAGTTGATATCGTCATATTTGTACATAATACTGTAGAGTCTAGCTTGCAGGTCATTAACGCGCGAATTTTTCGGGTCTCTAGTAATAAGCAAAGGAAATTCGGAAACCTTGACGTAGGAAGTTGCGATATAGCATGTGTAAAAATATTTTCGCGAAAAACACCTGGCCCTACCTCTAGCAATATCACTAACTGAACGTACGAAGTTCAGTGATTTAGAACTGAAGTAAAAAAGTAATTCCTAAAGTAATTTGTTTTTGCAAACAAAATTGGAAATCACCTGTAAAAAATTACCAACTTTAAAATGTTAACAAATGAATGGGACTATTTTTTTTATCAATCAGGATACGCTGCACACTTTATTGTTACGTTCATGTTGATGTTAAACCAAAGTGAAAGGTATGTATCGATGTAACCGAAACTTTATGTCGGTGCAAGGTGTAGCATACATAAACAGTTAATAGTATTTCCACTCCAGCTTGGCTGTTAATTTTAAGCAATAATTGTATGGATACCTATTTGCGGGGAAGGAAAAGAACACAGTTTTTAGAAAATAGGCCACTTGAGTTTTCAGGATATTTCATAAACTTTATATCTGGAGTTCTCTAAAAGAGTACTCGTGTTCGTAGTGTTTCACTTTGCTGTGAAAAGAAAACCTAAAATCTTTCTAATTCGTGTTTTTAAATACACAGCACTACTTTCAATAAAACTAGGGTAATGGGTAAGGTAAAAGTAAAAATAAATATGATAGTGAAACCGAGCATAATTTAACATAACTGCGTTATCAGTTAAAAAGAAAATTACAATTTCAATTTAATTTTTTTTTTGTGATTTTATAATGGAAATTTCTAGTTTGTTATTTTATATATCTTAAAAACTATCTGTCTAAAAAACTGTACTTCCGATAGTAAAAAAAAACACATAAATATACAGATCTTTCTCATTAAGAAATGAATAAAAAGTATATTTTTTCACTATGAGTAGGGCCAGTGACTTTTGGCGTAAAAATTGTAGCACACAGTAGACTTCAATACTATATACACACCTCAGCTGTTGTTGTTATACCTCCATTGGCTGCTGGTACCGTGTCCGTCTTTGACCAAGCCACTCAGGACTAAGTAACTCCGACACTGAACCTTCGTGATTCGTGCGCATAGGGTTAACACGGGCCATAACATTTGTTAGCCAATCAAAGAAGCTGGACGACCATACAGTGCTTTGGACTGTATCTTGTCTCTAAATCGTTTTGCGAAATATCACTGCCCCTAACTATAAGTAATTAGAAATCAAGAATTATATTCAAAACTTTACTTTCCTGAAATACTTGGTACTAGAATATGCTACTTTCTTTCAATAATAATCAACACATTACTGCTATTTTGACATTTCCATCTTACTATGTGACTCTGTGGTGTCTGGAATGCGCCTCTTGCACCATCGTTCTCTACTCTGGGTGCTCGAAGCTAGTTCTTAACTTCCGAATACGGGACTGTCGGTGTTCAGGGTTATTTTTATTGATGACAATAACGTTCTCAGAAAAAAAACACTGGTATGTAGTTTACGGGACAGCCACAACGCCAGGTAAGCAGATACTTTTGTTAAACAAACGATAATAATTAGAAGCGGTATTTTTACAAAAAACAATTCTGTAGTAGCTTTCCACATTCAGCCACTTTGAATGACTACACATAACGAGAAGCTTTAATCTTGAGGGACCGTGGTGGCTGAGCGGTTAGCACGCTCGCCTTCCACCGAGGCGAACCGTCTTTAATCCCCGGCCGGGTCACTCCCGGATTTTCGCAAGCAGGAATCGTGCCGGACGATACCACTGGTCTGCGGATTTTCTCGGGAATCTCCCGTTTCCCCCACCCCTTCATTCCGGTGCTGCTCCATACTTACCTCAATCACTCTTATCGGCTCTCAAGACCTCGCTGTTAAGAGCCGCCCAGATCAGTTCACTCCTTCACTTGAATATTGAACCTACAAAAGGAGTACCAATTCATATCCAATTCCGACACAATTAAAAAAAATGCAGGGCTAAAATTCAACCGCCACATTCATTATTGATACGCTGCGTAAGGCATGGATCGTTGTAAGTGAAGGCTGACGCACTGAGCATATGTAATATCTGAACATATAATTAGACGAGTGCATATTTGATATTAAAATAATTAAAACGTACATGTATCTATACCCTTCAGTGAAAATGCAATAATTTCAAATATTTCACAGTTTTCTTTAAATGTGTATATGTCTACCGAATGGAAGATATACAGGCTGTTTCAAAATGGTTTGTACAATCTCTGTTTGCGTATTCGTCACGAAATATTAGGCAAAAATATATATGAGTTATGTCCAAACACTTCGTAAGGGCGGTAGATGCATTTGACGATATAGCATAAAGATGAGATTACTTAAAATTTTGCAATAAAATATTTAAAAAGGAACAATGCAGTTTTGGACTGTGTGTACATAAAAAAATGTCTGTAACCGGCGTAACTCCCGTCTATATGTAACCAAATTATTACGTGAAAAAAATAGGTTTTGCGACTCTGATTGTGCATAACATTTCCAGATGCTGAATGTCTATTGAATTCTCCGGTCACAGAAACACGTTCTAATGTTCAGAATTGGTCACATGTTTGATTCCACTAATCCTGCAGTAGCTTGCGAGGAACTTACGTATAAATTCCGAAGCCCATTCAAGGATTTTGTTTCGTTCGAACTTTATGCACGAATTCCTCAAAAAACGGTTGGGTCAAGGAGAATGACGCAAGGCTCTTTTGTCAATGTGAAGACGGTGATTAATAAAGCATCATAGGAAAATTAATACATATTCTGTACTGCGAAACTTTATGCAAAATGAGGGTTATAACACACATTTTCCCCTAGAAATAATTTTGTAGAGAGAGAGAAGGTAGTTACCTAGGTTGCGGATTTTTGTTCATTTACACAGTATCCAGGAGTTCATTGTTTTGTCTTAAATACATTTTATTTGTAAAAATGGTCAGTAATGAAGTCCTTCCGGTCTACATTCAAGGGCGATACCCCCTTTGAGAAGGACTTTAGGCCATGGGTCTTATATATCACTTAACCTTATTTCTTTCATGACGAGTACACAGGCGGGGTTGTCCATGCAATAACCTAACGTCCAGTGTTGCTAATGGGACTGACATCCAGTGTTGCTAATGGAACTAACGTCCAGTGTTGCTAATGGAAATAACGTCCAGCGTTTTTAATGCGACTAACGTCCAGTGTTTCTAATGGAACTAACGTCCAGTGTTGCTAATTGAACTAACGTCCAGTGTTGCTAATGGAACTAACGTCCAGCGTTTCTAATGCGACTAACGTCCAGTGTTTCTAATGGAACTAACGTCCAGTGTTGCTAATGGGACTGACGTCCAGTGTTGCTAATGGAAATAACGTCAAGCGTTTCTAATGCGACTAACGTCCAGTGTTGCTAATGGAAATAACGTCAGCTGTTGCTAATGGAACTAACGTCCAGTGTTGCTAATGGAACTAACGTTCGGTGTTGCTAATTGCACTAATGACGTCGTTATCGTAAGAGGAACAGTTGATAATTGCTATTGTAGTTTACAATAAGCAAAATTCAATCGTCTTGACTTAGCGTATGGCGTGCAGTACCGTTCGTTACCTTATATCTCGAGCTGATGTCCAGTAGCAGGTTCCGTGGCAACAAAGAATAGGAGTTTCGTAAAAGGCTTTATTGTAAGAGCGAGAAGAGTAGCGGCCCTGACTGATCGTCTACTCAGTATGAGATTACAGTTGCGTCGACATGCACACGGTAATGACAGGCGGTGGAAATGCAATTTACAACAGCAGGCCGCGCAGCTGCTTTCTCTTTTGATACGTATAAGTGTAAGTATTAGCAACTTGTGAGATATGTACTTTTCAGCTAACTCCAGATTTCCTTGGCCAACTTGTGAACAAAGTGATCAGGCCTGTGTCAATGTTAATTGTACACATGGTAGAAAAATAGGCCTACACAATGCGCATGCAAATTGATTTTATGCAGGACTTTCAAAAGCTTTCCGCGATCAGCGTATTGGGTTGTTTTGAGATGTAAGAAAAGAAAAAAAATGTTTTAATTAGCTTGCTGAAAGAACATAACCTCTCAACCGAATAGTCTGGTCCACGTACTTCAGTTATTATTACTAAGATTTGCTGACATAAGGTGAATGTGCGCTTCGGTAACCTTCTTTTATGACATTAATATATAACTATAAACCATATACCAAATATACCATACAAAGTAACATATTTCCTTAGTACGTAACCAAATATATAATGTATAACATTATGTATATATTTTAATATACAGATTGATTCTAATATCATGGGACAAACATTGAGGGGTGGTAGAGCTCACNTGATTCTAAAATCATGGGACAAACATTGAGGGGTGGTAGAGCTCACTAAAACAAACAATTATTGTATAGGAATATATGGGCGGGAGTGACGCGTTGAGGCACAAACACAAAAATAACACATGAAATGCAACACAGTGTTTATTTACAACGTCGCCGCTAAATGCCTTTTTACAGCAATGTTTATAATAATTACTCAAAATTGCTACCACCGACAGTAATGCAAGCTTGGTAGCGTCGGTGGAGTGATTGGCGAACAGATTCAAATACGCCAGGTATTTCACGCACGCCACCATTGTCAGCCAATCACGCCATATGTAGAGGTCGCCAAGCATGCGTGTTGGTGGATGCATTTCCAGCAACTGTTTTAACATATTATGTACGGAATCACTCGTTAAGTATGCCGCTAATGAACATTTTATGTTTCCGTTAATGTGTTATGTTTTTGTGTTTGTGCCTCAACGCGTCACTTCCGCCCATATATTTCCTTTACAATAATTGTTTGTTTTAGTGAGCTCTACCACCCCTCAATGTTTGTCGCATGATTTTAGAATCGCCCTGTAGAATACAAGTGTTAAATGTATCGATGACTATGACATCTGGTCGACAGCAGGTCACTAGAGACGAAACCAGCTCCTCAGAAAATCAAAAGTGGGGAAGGATTCATCCATCGCCCGCATCGACAACCCATACATGCAGTCACGTTGCATTCCTACTGCACCACCTTGCTCGTTTGACAGCCGGTCGTTAGATTAGATATAACGACGTCTTTATTATCAGTTCTGTGGGCGAGTGCCTTATCTTCCACTTAACCACGTAGCAGCTACTTGTTGGGTTGCTGCAATTACTGAAGCAGAAGTGTTTACGGAACATTGTACATTTGATATCGCTACGAAAACTGTAGTTATTTAGCAGCTCTTGGGGGAAAAAAAAACAGTAGGTTTTACAAAGACAGAACGAAAAAGTTGTTTAGGTTTTTTTATTAAATTCAATTGAATTTCACTTTGTGTTAATCTTCTATACTTTATACCTATTATAAAACACAACGTCTCTCTGTCTGTCTGCCTGTTATTGCGCTTATCACTCGAGAACCACGTATCCGATTTACGTGTTCTTTTTAATTCATAGCTATATTCTCTGGCCAGGTTTTAGTATATATTTTGTTAGGTAAAGTAACATAAGCAATAAGCAGGGACAATGATAGTGAGTCAGGTCAGAAAAAAGTTTGCCGCCAGCGCGCTCTCTTGCAATACGCCGTCTATACCGTTAAAAATGGAACAATATCATGTAGTAAAGAATTGTGTACAACAAAAAGACCTAAAAAAAAAACTCCGCGGTAGCATATATCTATCTATAACAGAGAAATACTAATAAGCGTTTTTACCATTTGATTCACAAGCAACATTCAATGACGAAGTTTTTCACCTTGCACTCATTGGAATTGAAAAGCAAATGCAGATATGTCAGAAAAAAGTATAAAAAGCATGGGCCTACCAAGACCAGATAACATTGTAGATGCAACCGTTAACAATGACTATATCAGGGAAATTTCATATAATATATTATAATTGCACACCCCCGCAACGCTTATTAGTAATTCTCTTATAGATAGATATATGCTGCCGCAGAGTTTTTTTTTTTTTTTTTTAGGTCTTTTTGTTGTACACAATTCTTTACTACATGATATTGTTCCATTTTTAACGATTTAGACAGCGTATTGCAAGAGAGCGCGCTGGCGGCAAACTTCTCTCCTACTTGATTCACTATTATTGCCCCTGCTTATTCCTTATGTTGCTTTACGTAGCAAAATATATACTGAAACCTGGCCAGAGAACATAGCTATAAATTAAATAAAAAAACGTAAATCGGATACGTGGTTCTGGAGTGATAAGCGCAATAACAGACAGACAGAGAGACGTTGTGTTTTATAATATGTATAGATGTCATGTATAGTTATCGTTTGTAATTACTGTTAACGTAAAAGTATCTTGTTTTTAGTTAAATTAAACATCTACTTATGTTTTACTTATAAATTATGATATTTACCTTATATTTAACATGAACAAAAACAGGGAAAAAATACGTGTGTTGGTAACGCCTAGTAAGAAATAGTTCTTATGTAAAATATTATTACACCGAGTGCGCATTAATACGGTGCGTTGGCTCTCAGGTGTGATTTTCTAAGCTTTGTTTACTTGAGGCGTAGGAATATCCTGAAGTAGAACTTCAGCAGGACTTCAGAATAGTAGGAAGTAACCGTGAATGGAGCATACACTGTTCGCACGAATACACTGTCGTTCGTGTGCACAGTGCAGTGAACTGGCGTTAAGTCTTCCGCTGTGAAGCGTGTAACCTTGCAATTCGTGCGTTAACGGTGCCATTTCATTCGATAGTAATACCAATAAGAGGCATTATTTGTGTGTCTACAATACTTCCAGTTTTCTCTGTCAGAATGTTTTATGCATAAATGTCATCCAAAAAAAAAAACATTTATTTTACCTGATCATTTTTACTCTATAGAAGAAGCATTTGAGAATTCATCTGTAAAACGTATTCTCACATCTAATGCGTAGCTGTTTCTCACACGAAAACACGAAGTAGTTTTGCATTAAAAACGAATTTATAAATTCAGGACGGCTCTTAGCGTTCTACCCAGGTGGCACATTGCCTGAGCCAAGTTGCCCATTCTCATTCAGAGTAGAGAATATTCCAAGTTGTGCAAGACCTTTTGTCAAGGTGGTGTAGTGCAGAAATTTCCCTCTAATGAGGACTAGTCTTGCCAAGAGCATAATGAATGAGCCTGCTTAATGATCTGTTTCAGTTTTAATAACGTCCCAAATTATCCCCCGCAGCTAAGTTTGCACTCTACTACAATAGGTGGACGAAAGGCTTTCATTTTACAAGGATACCATGGCTTTGTACGACAAAAACTTTAATTAATTTTTTTTTTTGCGCTAAACTCACGCTGTGGTTATTGCGGTAGTAGCTTTGTTGTTATCTAAGTTTTCAAATAAATTGTAATTATAGAAATACATTGTTTATGATTCAGGATATAATAAAATGACCCATCGCTAAAAAAGAGTTGTAAAAAAAAACAGATAAGTTTAATGATCTGGATGTATTTGATAACAAAAGAGAAATCATTATTTTATTTACATTTCTGGCTACACACTACTTAACTTGTCAAACTTTACATTTGGTTTCATTTCTAAACTAAAAAGAAAGCACCTATACGAGGAAATTTTTTGGAAACCTGTTCCCGAAAATACATTTTGCGGAACTACAACAGTGTTTTCTTTTTGTAAAAAAATAGACTATGATCTACATAATAAAACACACCATAGTCTTGCATTTCAAGTTACATTATTTTGTGCTCTAGAAAAAGACTGCTGAATAAATAGAGCAAGAAGTGAAATAAAAACTNGGGGGGGGGGGGGACCTTTACCTCGCCGGCACCTAGACGCGATTGATTTTATTGATTTTATAGTTTGTTTATTAATCTGACAAGTTGTAAAGGTGCGAATAACATATGAACAGTAGTATTATACAAATAAATGTGTACCAACGCAGATGTCGTTCTTGCACAGAGCCGGATAGTTAGTGAACCAATGAACTGAAAAAGAGAAAGAAATCGGTAAATACAAGGAACCAGGGGAAAATAGCCAAGACCTCGTCAGCACCTAGACTCGAACTTGTAGTAAGGTTCAAATGAGAAGATAATCTTTGCGCAGCTTACAGGGTGGGAGCGTAGGGGAGGCGGTGTAGGGGAGGGCTCACCCGAACGCTCGCCGCTGGCGCTGTACATACGAAGCTGATAACATCGCTCTCTGGCACCGCGCTGTTAAATACCGTCGACGCGACGTACGTTTCTTCGTCAGGTAATATGTATGCGTGGAGCAGCTCTCACGTAGCCGTACTAGGCCGCTGTCACCACTTAACTGAACAACCCCAACCCTTCGTGCAGCTGCCATGGACTCTTCCGACCCGCCCAGCGCGTTTTGGATTTCTGCGCATTATTTTCTGTTTTGGATTTCATTCTTTCCTCCCTCGTGGTACGGTTCCATACTTTTAATCACGAAACGAACTTGTCTTACGGAAAATTGGATCATTTACTTTGAAGATACACATGTGTATTAACTTGGGCAAGTTAACATTTGTAATTTTTTGGGCATATATTGGACAGGGGATCGATACATAGCCAAATAATCGCATAAGCACATCTTTACTAGAATAAAATGTTAAAAGGCAATGCATTCTTCTATACTCTAATGGACTTTGGAAGGAAACATTCCCTCTCTCCCCCTCCATGCTCAATTAATTTTTAACTATAGCGCGTCATTCGTAAATATATTTGCTTGTTTAAACAGTTTAGTCAACTTGCCTACGATCGTGGACAAGTTGCACATTAATTATATTTATGACCGGTGCTGTATATAAGGTATCAGAACCTAATAATCCTTTTTTGCTAATTAAATTTTTAGAATTTTCTTCACCTATTCGAGACGAATGGTTAATGCCAGCGTAGGCTGTTGAAGGTAAAATTAGCAGTTTTGAAACCAACCTTGGAAAAATGTCACTGCTCCTACCTGCGCATATTTTAACGGGCACACTGACCAACGTGTGTCTATTACAGTTGGTAACTAACAACGGACGGGAAAGTAGTTCCACATCTTAACTCTGAATTTAAAGTGCTAGGTTGAACGTTTGTGGACACTAAAACAGTTCATTTTGCATTAAGGTTTTTCAATGCATAAAAAGTGTAACAAAAAGTCAATTTTAAAAAAAAATATTTATTATCTTAATAATTTTACAGTTTCGCGTGGCCGACGAACGAATAAAGTGATCAGACTCATCGCAATGTTAACCCGTTCAGTCACAAATTAATTTACGAGCTCAAGTGTTGCAATCGTAAATTTTTTTATGCGTACTGTACCTGTGTCAAGCGTGCTTCTCGCAACCAGTGAAAACACATGCTCAATGTTCGTGGATGTCATCATTCACCATCCACAAATGAGATGGGCAGAAATTTCAACAAGTCGGATTTGTTTTTACAAGGAACACGCCGAAAATAACGCCCAGTTATCCCTGTTGTGTACAGTGACGACCATAATATATTCTATGTGCAACATGTCCCCGATAATGGACACGGAGATGGAATGGGTTGAAATTTACATGTGACGGATGAATACACAATGCTCACACAAGTATATCCTAAACAAGACTTTCAAAAGTGCTCTGTTTATCATGAACATCCTTTATGATTGAGTACGCAGCATGTTGTTCAAAGGTTCTAAGTAAGTCCTCAACACAAGTACAGTGCATACCAGAAAATTACCTAATTGTGAAGCTTCATCACGGAAATTAAAATGGGAACGAACGGACTAAGTTATATGCTTATCACTGAAAATAATAATTTGAAAGTTTTCATTATGCTATAATTTCAAAAATTGTTGCGATTAGCCCCGGTTTCTCATAAACATTACAAGGGGAGTAGAAAAACGGAAGCTAGTGTTTGTATACTCTGAGCAGATTTGAATAAAACTTTTCCGTACTGAATCTCAGCAAAACTCTTGTCAGGCCGGGCAGGCGTGAGATTCGATGTTACGCATATGCCTCGCATGTAGCTAGGAGGGGATTTCAACCCGGCACAAATGTGGGATCAACAAGCAACCCCGTGCCCCAAACAAACCTCGGACTTGCAGTAACTCAATTAGCGGGATTTCGCTCTGGGTCTAGTACGCTCTGTTCCAACGCTGGGATATTCGCTCTGGGCCTAGTACGCTCTGTTCCAACGCCGGGATATTCGCTCTGGGTCTAGTACGCTCTGTTCCAACACCGGCATATTTTCTCTGGGTCTAGTACGCTCTGTTCCAACGCTGGGATATTCGCTCTGGGCCTAGTACGCTCTGTTACAACGCCGTGATATTCACTCTGGGTCTAGTATGCTCTGTTCCAATGCTGGAATATTCGCTCTGGGCCTAGTAAGCTCTGTTACAACGCCGGGATATTCGCTCTGGGTCTAGTACGCTCTGCTGTGTTACCGAAACATGTCCTTTTCCAGATGATTTGCAACACCTGTGAAAGGGGTAATGACTAAAAATTTTTGTGCGTTTGACCAACTGGAACTATTGGCTGGAAATAAGTCCGTCTCACCGTGGAGAACTCTTGAGAAAATCTGATAATATCAGCAGCGAAGTGGCTTATCTCTTTTAAGGAGATGAAGCAGGTAGGTGACGCTGATTAAAGTGCAGTGGCCAATGAAACCGTGGACTGTGCTGCTCAGTTGTTTATAAGGCAGTGGAGTCTATCCTGTCGCGAAAGGGATAGCCTGTTCGCGGTTTAATAGCACTTTTTAATTCAAACCTTTAAGAAAAAATTACCCCATATATGATGTATTTGGTTTCTTCGTAAATATTTCACTTAATACAAACGTGTACTTGTGTTATCATAAAATCAACTTATTTTTATTTAAGTCGAACTTTTACTTATGTTCTATTGTTATATTTTAATACCTCATTTGTAATTAATATGAATTATAGTAGAGAAGAGAAACATGTGATGGTAACGCTAGAAATAAATAGTTCTTATGGATAGTAATATTACACTGAAGAGCCAAAAAAAAAAAAAAATGGTATAGGCGTGCGTATGCAAATAACAGGGGTATGGAACCAATCAGAGTAACGCGATGCGGTCGGCAGCTAGATAGATAACTGCTGCTACAATGGCCGTTTATCAAGATTTAAGCGAGTTTGAACGTGGTGTTATAGTCGGCGCACGAGAGATGGGACATAGCATCTCCGAGGTTGCGATAACATTTGGATGTTCGCGTACGACAATTTCGCGAGTGTACCGTGAATATCGGGAATCCGGTAAAACATCACATCTTCGACATAGCTGCGGCCGGGAAAAGATCGTGAACGAACGGGACAAACGACGACTGACGAGAATCATTAAACGCGACAGACGTGCAACCCTTTCTCAAATTGGCGCAGATTGGATTTGTGGACTGCCTTGCAGGATTCATGGTGTGAATTGCCTCCTCTATACATTCAGACATTAGTCGAGTCCATGCCACGTC